>JAADXZ010000379.1:0-23853 GCA_023338055.1 Phytopythium mirpurense | reverse complement strand
TCTTCGGCGCCACCTGCCTGTAAGCGCCCGTTCGTGGACAGTTTGGGAGCAAAGCGGGCTAGCTAGTCGCGGTCTCGTTCTACCTCTACATGTTGCGCTCGAGCGAGCTAAGGCGACTATGGGCTCAACTCCGTAATGTACGGCTCTTTTCCCTAGTTCCTTGCATGATTCTTGCGGCTCACTTTAGTGTTGGCGCGGATTGCGCAAGTGCCTTCAGTGTTGGCCCGATTGGGTCGTAAGTGCTATTCTTCCCCGGGTATTGGTGCGTGGGCAATAGCGTCCGGCATTTCCGACTTGTTGTGATCGATCAGTTGTTGTGATCCGTTTCAAAGCAGAAAGGCACCGATCGAAATACTAGGAGCGATCGTCGTCGTGGACTCGGCTGGTATGCACCCGCCTTGAGTTACTGCGTTGCCCTCGGATCGATGGTCTAATGCGAGACACTTTTCGTGCATGACTTCGATATTACAGCGCCTATCAACTATGATATTGGCTCGACGCTCAGTCGCTGACAAGAGCAGACGCATCCGATTCACAGCCTATGAAGTGCATCGCAGGTTCGTTGTTGGCACGCCCACTTACTCCCGCATCGAACGCAGTCAACCAGTTGCCGTGAATGACCATCGGAGCAACATCGTAAGGTGACACTTCGAATTACACAGTGTACTGTCCGATCGATCATCGTAGCAACCTCGTATGGTGATACGTACACTGCACGAGCTGTTCGTGAAGATACAATGTATCTTTTCATGATCCATATCCTGCGTCGCATTCCGCGCTTGTGCCTCGACCTCGACTGCTGCCCCGGTGAAAGATCGCGTGGTCTCAATGCTAGATAGCTGGCAACAAGATCTAGTGGTGTGGTCTTGGCCGCCAACCATCTCCTTGTCGTGTTGGACGGAGCCGATCTCGAGACGAAACGGCGCGTGTCTAGCTGCAACTTTACTGGACCTGGTATGTATCCAAAGATGTCAACTCGAAAGATATCTCCTTTCAATTGGGCGAGGATTTATGCGGTTTGGTCTTGCCATAGCGAATTGGATTGGTAGAAAATGCCGCTCCAGCAACTTTATGTCTCAGCACCAGATCAGCCAAGAAAAGAAAGAAGGAAACCCCAATCGCACAGGGTGCCTCTTCCCACCCTCTTATTCGGCAACAAGCGTCGTCATTTTGTAGGAATAAGTTGTTCAAATGCGACTTGCTCCTCGCTAAAGTTCGATGTTACGCCTTGGGCAGCTCAAGTTGCCGCGTTCCTTCAAGATCCTCAGTTTCAGGTTTCACGCGTCCGGCACAAGCGAGCGACTTCGGCCTTCAGTTCCCCGCTCTACCTTCCCCCTGCTGCAAACGCCTCGACTCGCCACGGACGCGATGGCGACACAAAGGGACTGCCCAAAGCTGGCCGCGAGCCGCCGGGCGGTGCTCAAGCTGAGCCTGGGCGACCGCACGCACCGCGTGACGGTGGACTTGGCGGCGCTCACGTTCGACGCGCTGGTCGCGCACGTGACGGCAACGCTGGCGGACGCGCTGCCCGCGCAGTGGTCCCTCGAGTACACGGACGACGAGGGCGACCGCGTGACGCTGTCGCATGCGCGCGAGCTGGCCGAGGCGCTGGGCGTGCTGCTGGGCTCGCAGCTCTCGGCCGGGAGCGGCAGCCAGAGTCCGACGATCGCCTTCCGCGTCGCCCCGCGCTCGGTGCCGCTCTCGCGCCGCCTCGCTCCGTTGCTTCGAAGGGTGAGCCAGCTGTCGGCGTCGGTGGCTCGCGTCGCTAGCGAGCGGTCGATCCAGCTGCGCAACAGCGACGTCGTGAGCCGCGGGCGCGCGTCGCTGACGTCGTCGGCGACGCGGACAGGCTCGTTGCTCCGGTCTGCGGGTCGCGGCGTGGCCAGCGGGCTGCACCACGCCCACTCGGCCGTGGCTACCCGCATCGAGCGCCGGCGATCGCGCTCCTCGTCATCGTCGTCGTCACCGTCGTCGTCTTCGTCTCGGTCCTTCTCCGAGGCCAGCGGCAAGCGCGACGACGCCGATCTCTCGCCCGCGACCAGTGCAGACGTAGAGACCGTGGATCTGCGCGCCAGCACCTCCAGCTCGGAAGCCGACACTGTGGTTGACGCGAGTGCGGAGCTCCTCGCAGAGTTGGTCGGCCAAGAACCCTCTGCGGCCGTCCTCGCCGCCGACGCGCTCGAGGCTGGCCAGGACCTGGACCAGGACCAGGACCAGGACCAGGACCAGGACCAGGACCGGGACCGGGACCGGGACCAGGGAGCGGAGCAGGAGGGCGAGGCGGCTTACGAGTCGGACGCCGACACGCTGGCCACGTCGTGCGACGAAGACGACCGCGAGTGGGACTTGGTGGCGGCGCCGGCAGCCTCGAGCGTCAGCAGCGCCATGCCGCTCATCGCCGAAAGCTCGTGGACGCGCTGAGAATCTCGGCCCTTCCTGGATCCCCGCAATACTCCAGCCACGTGCGCGCCTTATTTGCTTTCGCTCTATGCTACCTACTATCGTAATTCAGACCGCGACCTTCCATCGTCACCAACACGGCGTTCTTGGTCGTCACCGGGGTGATGTAGTGTTGGTCATGCGCTATTGAGACGCAAAGGCTTGTTGCCAACAACATGCGGATGAACTTCACCCACTTGCATCGGATGGTGTTGCGGATACAACCGCCCCATCGTCAGCAAAGCGCGGTCATCCATCACGCCTGCGCTTGCCGCTGTTGCGCCATCGACTTGGGCACCGACATGGGCGCGGGACGCGCTGCCGCCGCCGCCATGCTGCTCGTGCTTGCGGCCGAGTGTATGGTGTTGCCGCTCGACGCGCCGGTCGCTGGCGCCGCTGCGTTGGCTTTGGCCTGGCCGAGCGCCACGTTGCGGCAGCGAGCAGCGAAGTTGAGCGAGCAGAGCGTCTCCCACGCGTTCCACTGCACGGGCGACACGTTGACAAACATGAGCACCTTGGAGCTCCCGCTGAGCGAGTCCTGCAGCAGGAACGTGAGCTTCGAGTTGCGGTACGGCACGTGCTTGCTGTTGGCCCCGAGCGCGGCGATCACGTCGCCCAGCGCCGAGAGCGACCGGTTGATGTTCTGCGCCTCCTTCAGGCGCTGGCCGCTTGCCGCCGTCTTACTCACGCGTTCCGAGCCTGCCAGGTCAATCAGGTGTAGCTTTGACGCACGTCGACGCGGCGGTGGTTGGGACGGATCCGCCTTGGAGCTCGTCGCACTGGTGGTTCCGGCCTCGATTGTGATGGACATGACGAGGTGCGAGCGGCTAGAGTGCTCGTTGAAGTCGTGAGCGCCGACGCTGCGGTGCGAGTGCCCGAGTTTCATGAGGTCCAGCACGTCGCTCTCGTTGTGCACCTCGACCTCGATCAGGTTGTCCACATACACGCCCGTCTTTCCGGTGCGGATGTCCAGGCCCTTGGACGGCGTATTTCCGTTGCTGCCGCCGCTTGTGCTGCTGTCGAGTAGGTCCACGACGGTCTCGTTGTAAACCTCCAGGATGCTGAGCTTCATGGTGCACTCGAAGCTGCCCGACGCCATACGCGCGTTGCGGATCGAGAAGAGCTCTCGCAGCGAGCGAAAGTTGACGCCGCGGTCGCTGGGCGGGCCCTCCATCGTGTGCGTCTTGCCCGATCCCGTCTGCCCATACGCAAAGATACACACGCTACAGAGACGTTAGTTGTCGGTCCACCCGCACGTCTACAGAGGACGAAACGTACTTGAACCCGTCGAGCGCGCTGACGACCAGAGCCCGGGTCTGCTCGAACACGTCGTCCTGCGAGCTGGTCGGCCGGAAGACGTGATCGAACTCGAACGCATGCTTCTGGCTGATCGCGTTCGCCTTGTCTCCGCTCGCGTCGGCGCCTCCGACGACCAGATCCAAGCTCTCCCGGTCGTTCTCTTTGAAGAATACTGCTGGCGCGCACTGCTCGCTCTTTTCTTCGACTGGCTGGATTGGACGGACGCGGCAAAACACGCGGATATTGCCCTGCAGCTCCATGAGCTTGTTGTGCAGCTTGCGCCGCGTGAGCATTTCCTGTGTGTAGAGCTCCGCCATGTGCGCTTTCTCCTCTTGCATCTGGCGAAGTGCGTCCGCGCTCTATGTGGCACAAGCGACGCACGAATCAGTCTCTGTAACCCGCCTGTAGATGCCAAACACCGCAAGCATGGCGCTGTCGTACCGCTTTTTGTGCCTCCAGGTATCCTTGCCGCCGCGCAGCCTCCGCTGCCTGCGCAAGCTCGTCTCGCTGGGCCTCCGCGCTTTCGCACCGTGCCTTGAACTGCGCTACCTCTTGGTCCTTCTCCTTCGCAGCGGCCTGTAAGGTCTTCAATTCCCGCTCGTGGGATCGCACATCGCGCTTTAACGCCCGCTGCTGGTCCTCTGCTTCTCCAAGCTGCGCAGCCTGAAGTGCAGCCTGCTCCTCCATCCGTTTCGTGACTGCTACGATCTCACTCTGGGCTGCTTGCAGTTGCTCTTTTAGCGTTGACGCTTCACGGCGAGACTGCGCGAGTTCATCGCTCGTTGCCTTGGCTTGGCCTTCGGTCTGCTGTGCGGATTCGAGCGCGTTCGAATACGCAGTCTTCAACTCCGCGACTTCCTGTTTGAGTGCTTGGGCTTGGGCGTGGGCTGCTTTGGCTTCCCTCTCCTTGTTGTCCAGGTCCGTTTGTAAAGAACGCGCAGTCGCTGCGCTTACCGCGGCCGCTTGCTCATCCGCGTGTTTGCTCGAAAGTTGGCAACTCGTGAGCTCTTGCTCCAGCCGTGCGATGTTTGACTGGCAGTCGACCAGTTGTCTCTGCGTCGCTGCATGCTCTTCAGCTGCATGCTCTAGCTGGTTCGTTAGATTCCGCCGAGCGGCCTGCTCTTGAGCCAATTCACGCCGCAACGGCGACGCATTGTCGTCGACCTCGGCACGCTTGTCGAGCATCTCCCGAACGCTCGCTAGTTCTTCCTCCATCGCTCGATTTGCCTCGAGGATTTCATGTTTCTCCGTGTCGCTTGCTTCAATCTGCCTCGAGAGTTTGCCCAATGCCTTTTGGAGCTCTGACAAGTCGGTTCGCGACACTTCGAGCGCTTGGTTGCGCTCGGCAAGTTGGGATTCGAGATCGGCTAGCTGGGCCTTCAGTTTGGCTGTTGTGGCGTCATTGTGGTTGGTGGAAGCAGCATCATTGGGGGATTGCTGCCCTTCCGGTGAGGAGAACGGTTGCCGCGCGTCGTACGGACTCACCGTCACTCCACCACGAGGGCTTTCGTCTCCTAAAGTCGCTTGGGTTGTAGTAGAGATTGGCGATACAAAAGGATCCGAGCCCGACGCGTATCCGGATGAAACTGCTTCAGTGTCGGCACTCAACTGTACAGGCAGTGCGCATCAAGGTAAGAACTGGTCCGCCGTCATCATCGACCGCATAAAGCGGCTTAACGTACGGGTTGCGCAGTTTGGTAGGCAGTCGCTGTCGCTGTCGCCGAGGCGTATCCTTCATAGTACCCGCCCGTCGACCAGTTCTGGCCGCTGTAGCCGTTGGCGTAGGCCACCTGCTCGTTCGTCTGCGAGTCTCCAGGGTCTGAAATTGACCCCTGACCATCCTCCCCCCACGCCGAAGTCTGGTACGCATTGGCCGGGTAGTACCCCGAACTACTAGCGCGGTACTGCTGGTCGTGGTGTCTGCGCGACTGCTGCTGCTGCTGCTGCTGCTGCTGCTGCTGCTTGAGCTGCCGGTATATCTGCCGGAACTCGTCGTCAAGCGGGTGGTCCCAGCGACTCTCGCCGCTGACCTCGTTGTAGTAGTACGGCGGGTCGGTCCCTGCCGCCACGACGTGGTACCATCCGGGCGGCACGGGCGCCACAAGCGAGTCGCGCGCGACCCACAGCAGGTCTCTGTCGGCGTCGGGGTCCATCCCAAGCCGCCGCGCGTGCTCGAGGACGCCGGCGTGGAAGAGCTCCGGGTCCGTGGCCTCCATCAGCGCCGGGCCGTCGTCCTCCTGCACCGCCATGAGCGTCGGGTCGTCGTACTCGTAGCCGGGGCCAAGGCTGCTGCTGCTGCCGTTCCCGGCGTGCCACGACACGGAGGCGCGCATGAGCGCCTGCTCGCGGCTGTCGCCACTGCTCTCGGCACGCGCGGTGCGCGGCAGATGCAGCGTGTCGCGGTCCCACCGCCGGCTGCTGCGCGACTCGCTCGGCTCGCGCGACGACCGCGCCGACCCGAGCGGAGGCAGCGCCGCGCCGCCGAAGGCCAGGTCCAGTAGAGGAACGCGGCCGCTCCCGAGCCGCCCGCTGCCGCTGTCCGAGGCCCCGTCGTCGTCGTCGTAGCGCCCCCGGGAGCCCGCTCGCTGGCCGGACGAGCGGTACATGCCGTCCCGCTCCATCCGTGCGTCCTTTCCCGGCAATGCGGTTGAAGTCAGTTACGCTGTTACACTGCTCGTTATTTACCGCATTGGGTTGAGTAGTGATGGCAGTTACAGTGGTTACGGTGACAGCCAGGAGGTCAGTGCAAAATGACCGGCTTCATGGCGATGGCGATCGTCGCGGCGGCGGCGGTGGCGACGTCTGCGTGGCTCCCCCTGGCGGCCGGCGGCCCGTACGATGGGTGGAAGCCGCTGCGGTACTGCAACGCGCCCGAGCGCATGGAGAGCGTGCGGATCCCGCCCCTGACGGAGGGCCAGGCCGCGTCGCTCGCGTCGCTCGAGCAGGTGCAGGTGCTGGCGCGCCACGGCGCCCGCGCGCCCTACACGCGCGTCTTCTGCTGGGAGAACGAGGAGCACAACCCCATGACCGCCGAGTGGAAGTGCGAGCCCAGCTCCGTGTCGGTATGCGGCCAGGGGAGAGCGCGTGGAGGGACCGACGCGCGAGTGGACTCACCGAACATGGGCGTGCGTGTACCCTCGTGCCTACTGTATAGTCGCAAGACATTGGAGCGAACGCCACGGCTGCCGGGTTTGGGCGGCTGTACCGCAAGAGCTACTTGGGCGGACGCAACATCCTCCCCGGCGACTGCATGATCGGCGGCCTGCTCGCCGTCGGGCGCAAGCAGCACCTCAAGAACGGCGAGTGCGTCGGCTCGGCGACCGCCACGCGTGCTGCGTCCTGCTGGCTCACGCGCGGCGTCGATGATCCCCCTTTTGCGCTAGGTTCCTGAGAGACGCGTACGTTGGGGAGGGTCCGCTCAAGCTGTTCCCGACGAGCAAGCTCTCTGTAAGTGAAGCGGACGTCTTCCTGGCTAGTCAAGTACCGCAGACGGCGCTCGCTCACACCTCACTCACTGCTCGCACCAGGAGCTCCCTCTCGATCGGATCTACCTTCGAAGGTACCTAGGAGATTGTGTGTCCAAGTGGGTTGATTCTCTGAAGGCTTACAGACTGACGAGGCTGCCGCAATCACGTGGCGCTCCAGTGATGACGAGGAGAGGACGCTCGGGTCCGGGCATGCGCTGCTTGACGGCTTCTTCCCGCCGGACGGGTCGCTCTCGCGCGATGCTCGCGAAATGCTCACGTGGAACGTCGCGGACTACACGGCGGACTACGTGGCGCCGAACGAGCCCATGTGCCCCGTGCTGACGTTCATCTGGAACGAGTCGCTGCAGTCGGAGGAGTACAAGAAGCGCGTCTCGGACCCCGCGCGCGCGGAGCTCACACGGCGCTTCGAGAGCCACGTGGGCAAGTTTTCGTGGGACACGGCGCTTGAGTGCCTCGCCACGTCGCGCTGTAACGACCTGGCGCTGCCGGAGGGCGTGGACGAGGAGCTGTTCGACAAGGTGTTCCAGGAAGTCGAGGCAGAGGAGGCCATCTCGCTCGCGTACAGCGACGCGTGGTACTCGACGGTCGCGATGCAGCCTTTAGCGAACGACGTCATCAGCCGCGTCGACAAGGTCTCGGAGGGGGTCTCCTGGGCGCCCAAGCTGGCGATCACCATGGGTGCGTGGCGACTGCCCTGCTCTATCCAACCTGCGGTGTCTCACGCTTCCATGACGATTGAATAGGCCACGACTCGACGCTCATGCCGCTGCTCGCGGCGCTGCTGGGAGACAAGTGGGACCGGACGTGGACTCCGTACGCTGGTATGGTCGTCATTGAAGTGTACAGGACCAAGAGCGCGTCGCTCGCCGCGCGCGTCATCTTCCACGGCGAGGCGCTCGTCTTGCCCGGCTGTGGGGACAGTAAGTTGCGCTTGGGGAATTATATGTGGCGACGTTCTGGGCTGATGCTGTGCCTGTCGTTGCTACAGCGCTCTGCGACATCGCGCACTTGTTTGACGCGTTCGAGTTCTCCCGCGTCGCGCGCGAGTGCTCGCTGCCTCCTTCGGCAAGCACCTCGCCGCCGTCGACTGTAGCGACGGGCAAGGGAGCCACCGCAACGAGCAGTGCGGCTGGTGAGCCGAGCGTCGGCGCCTCCGCGCTCATCCTACTCGTCGGCGTCGTGCTGGCGGTCGCGGTGTTCCTCGGCATCCGCCACCGCCGCCGCAAGGACCGGCAGCTCGTTCCTCCCACTCCCGGAGCTGCTGCAGATGACGACGATACGTCGCTGCTGTAAAGAGATGGGAAAGAGTCGAGCACGGACATGGTAGCAGGAGCTAGCTGACGGGTCGTCCGGGTCGACTGCGGTTGTTTGCCCTGGTCACGTTGAAGCCGCTGCCTGGATCTGTCGTACATACTCTTTTGTCATGCACGGTACTCGTCTGGTTTGGACCTGCCGAGAATGGAATCTCACGCGCATACAAACATCAAGAGAACCCAGGGGGCGGTCCGTCCGGCAGCTACTTACGTTATTATACGACCGGTAACGTTACCTGCACCTACTCCCGGCCTCATGGACGACTCGGGTGCGTCCGTCCTCGCTCTGTCTCTCTCTTGTCTCTGCCTCTCTCTCTCTGTAAACGCAAGGGCTAACGGTGCAAGCACTACCGGCGGCGCGTCTACAGCGACGGCGGCGCAGCGGCGCGGCATGTGGTCGCTCATCAAGGAGGGCTACGAGGGGCTCGTGCTGACGGTCATCCGGCCGCTGCGCGCGCAGTACGCGGTCGAGGACCTGGGCCCTCGGCGCGCGCAGCTGGGTGACCTGGCGGTGCAGCGCACGGACGTGAAGCTCAAGAACGCGGCGGGCTACACGCTCGAGTGCAGCTGGTGGAAGCCCAAGGACCGGTCGGGCGACAAGCGGCCGTGCATCGTGGTGCTGCACGGCAACAGCTCCTGCCGCCTGGGCGCACTGGAGCTCGTCATGTACGCGCTGCCGGCGGGCTTCACGGTCTTCGCGCTCGACTTTTGCGGCTCGGGGCTGTCGCAGGGCAAGTACGTGTCGCTGGGCTTCCACGAGCAGCAGGACATCGCGGCGTGCGTCAAGTACGTGCGCCGGTCGGGCGACGCGTCGTCCGTGAGCCTCTGGGGGCGCAGCATGGGCGCCGTGGCCGCGCTGCTGTTCGCACAGCGCGAGCCGGGCGCCGTGAGCGCCATGGTGGCCGACTCGCCCTTTTCGAGCCTGCCGCTGCTGGCCACGGAGCTCGTGGAGGACGGCAAGCTGGGCGTGCCCAAGATGGCCGTCAAGCTCGTGCTGCGGCTCATCCGGCGCGACGTCAAGAAGCGCGCCAAGTTCGACATGTTCAAGCTCACGCCCATCGCGCGCATGGGCCGCTGCGCCGTGCCCGCCTTCTTCGTCGCCGGCCTGCAGGACGAGCTCGTGGCGCCGCACCACGTCGAGGCGCTGCAGCGCGCGCACAACGGGCCCAACCAGCTCTTCCAGTTCCCGGGCGGCCACAACAGCCCGCGCCCCTTCCACTTCTTCATCCAGGCGCTGCAGTTTCTGCGCGTCATGAACGGCCTGCTGCCGCTCCCCGCCGACCTCTCGACCTTCAACATCTCGCCGCGCATGAAGCCGCGCGAGAGCGGAGACAAGAAGACCAAGAAGAAGCGCCGGCCGCCGGCTGTCCGCGACCCGCTGCCGCCCGGCGCGACCGTCGAGGCGGTGCACAAAATGTCGGTCAAGGAGCTCAAGGACGCCGTCGCGCGCGCAGGCTACAGCGACGTGACGTGCGTCGAGAAGAAGGAGCTCGTGGACCTCGTGCTCAAGCTCTACGCGCGCTTCCGGCGGGCAGCCAAGGCCGTCGAGGCCGATACGGCCGATACGGCCACGGCCACTGCGGACGCCGCCGGACAAGACGACAGCAGCCTCTCGGGCGCGGCGGCGGCCGCTGCGTCGCGGCCGACGGGACTCATGCCGACGACGGCGACTAGTGCTAGTAGCGCCCCAAAGTCGCCGGCGAAGGCGGCAACGGTCCAGCGCCGGAGACGCAGCGACGGGAGCCTCGACGTCCCGGGCGACTTGGCCAGTGGCGCCGCCGACGGCGCGGGCGACCGCAGCCCCGCGGCGTACCTGGCGTCAGTCAAGAGCAGCTCGTCGAGCGTGCTGTCGGACGCCGAGATCACCCACGGGCTGAGTCTGGACCGAGGAAGCGAGAGCGAGGAGCCGGCAGGGCGAAGCGCGCGGCGGGGGGGAGCCGACGACAGCGAGAGCGACGGCGACGGAGACGCGGCGGCGGCGCGGTGAAGCGGCCGAGCAAGTGCGTGCGCGCACGGACGCAGTGGTGACGTAGCGATACCGCTGAACGCCGAGCGGCGACGCGTGGTGCTAATTATTCGCTCCTTCTGCCGAGAATAGCGACACTGGGCGACGCGCGAGCCCGCCCCTCGTCCTTATGACCGCCGACGGCTGCGCTTCGCGCTCTGGGTCGGGCCTCGTCGTCATATTATCAGAGTCCGCAGCCACACGCCACGACATGCTGACACCAGCCGCCTCTGACGTCTGACCACCCGCTGTCCCGCTGACCCGGTGTCCCGTAGACGCTTGACGCTTGACGCGGAGCATTCTGCAACCAGCTCCCACACGCCCCCGCCCCCCTCCCACCCAGCCAGCCACCGCCATGGAGGGCTTCTTGGTGCGGCTGCCGGCACCCAAGCACGACACGCGGTCGACGTCCACGCGGCGCCGGCCGAGCAGGAACGACGCGGCCAGGCTCACGCGCCACCGACGTGTCATCGCGGGCCGCGTGCTGTACTACACGCTGGGCGAGGGCTACCTGACGGGGTACTTGTCGCCGACGGACGTCGAGCCGGTCGAGACCTTCCAGCTCACGGCGCACAGCGTGGACGTGGACGTCATGTACTCGACGCAGGTCTTCCAGGTGTTCGCGCGGCGCTTCTCGCCGCCCGTGGCCGTCGCTCCTCGCGGCGCTGCCGTCTGCCAGGGCGACTTGAGCGACTCGAGCGACGACGAGGAGGAGCAGGAGGAGGAAGGAGCGGTGGACGAGGCCGGACACGACGACTATGGCGCCCGCGTCGAGCTCGACGGCGACTACTCGGTCGTGTTCTTCGCGGCCACCAAGGAGCTCGTGCGTGCGTGGAGCACCAAGATCCTCAATTGGAACCGCTACGTCTTCTCGACGACCAGCGGCGGGCTCGACCAAGGCGAAGAAGGCCCCGCGGAGGACGGCGCGGCGCTCCAGGACGCCCACGAAGCGGTCGTGCAGGCGTTCCGCGCGTCCTGCGTCGGCGACATGTTCTCTCCGCGCGTCCAGCTGCACCCGAGGGCCATCGCTGGCCTCCCTTCGCCGCCGCCGTCGTCGCCACGGGCGTTGCCACCCACTGGAGCAGCTGACCTGCCGTCGGCCGACGTCGAGAAGCCGTCGACGACGAGCGAGCCGCCGTCGCGCCCCTGGTGGACGCTGAACGCGCGGTCGCGAAGGATCAGCTCGCACGCGCTCCGCAGGTAGAGAACGCGTCAAGCTCGACGCGCACGCTGCCGTCGACCTCTCGCCACTCGAGCGCGGCGCCCGCCAGCCGCTGCGTGTAGACGGCAACAATACGGCGTTCGTCTCGGACTTGGCGCGCTGGCGTTGGCTCGTTGTTGCTGCTGCTGTTGGTGCTGCTGCTGTCTTCGAGAGTCGGCTCTAGCGAGTTCCCGTCCGTATCGAGGGCGACGACCTTGTACACCATGGACAGCGACACCTCGGCTCGCATCTGGCCGCAACTAGCGTCGGTCGAATCGCTGCCCGAGTACAGCCGTAGCTCGACGGGCGTCGAGTGCTGCGTGTCGGGGCAGATGCAGAACCGCTCCTTGTTGAACATGAGGTGCAGCGTGTCGAGGATGTCGCCCCCGCCGTGCGTGCGCGAGCAGCTCACCACGAGCTGCCGCGCGAAGCACAGCGCGTTCATCTCGACCGGGAACGCGTCGCTCGCCAGCACCGCAGACGACGCCGATACGCGCGGCTTGCTCTCGCTGTTGCGGGCCGAGCGGGCCGAGCGCCTCGGGGCCAGCAGCGCCAGTAGCTGCCGCGTAATGGAAACAAGGACTCGCTCGACGTCCGCGCCGGCGTAGGCGACGCCGTTGACCACCAGCCGGTCCCGTTGCAGGTCCTTCACCGCCTGGGCGAACGTGCGCGACCGCATCCGCTCCGACCGCGCGTTGCCGTCCAGGCGGTCGACCCGAGAGTGCAGCCAGCGCAGCGGGAAGGAGAAGCCTCGGCCGTCCACCGCGCGAGGCGAAGCGCTCGCCTTGCTGTCCGCGCCGATCGCGTCGCCAGCCGCCGACTCGCCGCCAGCAGAGCAGCCCCCACCATCGTGCATACCTCGCATCCGCACGTAGAGTCGGGCGTAGTCGAGCTCCGTCTGGATGGCGCGCACCCACTGCTCCGCCTCCCGCGGGGACGCCACGTCCACGATGAGCCGCATGTCGCCGCCCGACGCGCGGTCGAAGAACGCGAGCGCTTGCCGCCGCGCCTCGGCCTCGACGCCCCGCTCCGTCTCGCGCCTCTCCGCTCGCCGGACGGCCCAATCGCCCTCGGACAGGTTGATCGCTCGGCGCGGCGCGCTGCTCTTGAGGATGCGAGCGCTCGCGTCCGATGCGAGGCCGTCGCGAGCGCGGTTGAGCTCGAAGACGTGGTCGGCGCATTGCTGGCGCGTCGCGAACAGGTAGAACGTGTGGTCGGCGCTCAGGCACGCGTACTCGGCGTGTTGGTGGCGCCAGATGCCGCGCCACTCGGTCGAGACGACCCAGCCCTGCATCACGATCGCGCCCCTGGACGCAGCGCCGGCCCCGCCAACCGTCTGCGCCAGCGTCTGGACTGAGTAGGAGGCGCTAGGCTCGGGCGATGGCTGCACACCAGTGGGGACCGACGCCGATGGCTGCGCTTGGTCCTTGGCTGCAGCGTGCCAGCGATCCAAGGTGGCGCCGCCGTCCGCCTGGAAGAGCACCGTCGCGATGCGAGCCACTGGCGGCAGCAGCCGGTCGACGGCGACTGCGCAGCCGGTGAACTCGGCGTCGCGCAGCAGCAGCACGAGCCTCTGCGCCTCCTCCTTGACGACCAGGAGACGTCTCGTGAGCTCGAGGCCGCCGCGGAGCAGCGCGGACACGTCGCCTTCCGCATCGGCGGGACTGCCAGCCGACTGCGCGCGCGACTTAGCGCGCCTGCGCGCTGACTCGGCGCTCTCGCGTCGTGGTCGTGGAGACTGCTCCTCGGTCGAGCTCTTGTGTGCTTGGAGGTTGTCGCGTCGCCCACGCTGATGGTGCCGAAGCTTGAGACGCGGGGGCTGGGCCTTGGTCATCCGAGAGGTCCGCACGTCCGCTATTGCTCGAGAAGCTGCCGCTGGACGGCTCACTTCTTCAGGCGGCCGATACCTGTGCACCTTGGGAGAGGCACTGGGAGTCGAAAAGTTATCTCCAACGCCCAGTGCTTCACTGCTCAAGCTGTCGTGGCCGGCTCTGGCTCCATCGATGGCCAACTCGAGGATGTCCAGCTCGTTCACCGCGTCGACCACTAGGCTCTTGCCGCGTAGCTCTGCCAGGAATGCTGCGTTAGCGCAGCTGCAAACGCTATTGCGAAGTATACGTCCATAGCTCACCGAGTCCCGAGCGCACCAGAAGCAGCCTGGCAATCGCCCCAGCGTGCATTCCGCACTGCTTCTCGCCCTCTTCTGGGCGTGGATGGATAATGCGGATGGCGCTGTCTGCTGAGGAGCGAGCGTACGCACCGGGTGGAGTGTCCACGCTCTCTTTGAGCCACGCATGCTGCAACAGGTAGTCCTTCAGAGCCCCCACCGCGGTGCATCGCCCGCACTCGAGACGCAGCAGCGCGTCGTTCGGCAAGACGACCCTGGGGAGTGTCAAAGCAACGGCGAACACGCCGTCAAGAAGGTTTGTATCCACACACACACACACACACACACACACACACACGCGCGCACACACATACGGCTTGAGGCTCCATCAGCTCGTACCTCACTGTTCGTGCCATCGAAGCGAGTCTCGGCTCGACCTTCTGCCGTCGCTTGCGGCGCCTTGAGCAGCCTGCTTTCACCTGCGAACAGAGAAGATCGACGGCTTCTGGACTGGTCGCGGCGCCTGCCTGTCTATTCAGTGGTTACCTGTATCCAATCGTCGCCTCTTGTTGAACTCGCAGCAACGCTTCGACCCTGGATCTATCTGTGAATCCCTGCTGCTGGCGTGTCAGTGAGCGAGTCGTCAGCCTCTGCGTGGCATGATTGATGCGGATATAGACGACAGCGCTCAGTGCGGGTTGTAGCGCTCGCCAAAGACGTCGGGCTCTCCTCGAACGAGGTCCCACACCCACGGCTCGTCCTTCTTCGGGTCGTACGTCGCGAGAGGGAACGCGAACGGCAGTGGCAGCAAGAGACGCGCGTCCTCTAGGGATGCCACCGTGCTCCCAACCACGCCGAGGCGAAGCGGCTGGTCTTCAAGCCCTTTCGGTGGGCCCGCGAGCAGCGCCGGCAGGAACATGATCCCCAACTCGTACGACCGGATCATGAACTGCGTCTGGTTCTTCTGGTAGGCGCCCCACGCCGCCTTGCTCAGGTTGGAGCTGGTCAAGAGAGCCCAGTCGATTGCCCCGCCGTTCGAGTCGCTAGGGTCGAAGCGGGCATACGTTTTGATGTGCGGCATCGCGTTCTGGCGGTGGATAACGGGCGGGGGCGTCCACTTGCGCAGGTACTTGTGCAGGAACGGCTTCATGTTCTTCAGAGGACAGGGGACTGCACGTCCGGCATTCCATCCTTCGTTCGAGTTGCGCTGTCGGATTCAGCAGAGCCATGAAAGCACAACAAGCGGACATCATAACCCCAAACCACAGGCGATTCAACAGTGGCGCAAGCGTCGAAAACTTACCACGTCATTGACCGACGGCCAGACAATATGCAGCGCTTGAACAGGAGCTGACGCAGGGGACACGTTCTTCTTCCCGGGCATGAGACTCGCGGCAAACTCCCCGAAGAGCCACTTCTCATCGAGCGACCCCAAGCTCGAGAACTACGTCAGCCACACATCTCTACGGTTAATAAAACACGCACCGACTCTGAACTCTCTGGCTTCGTGACCGTGGCGTACCTGGCAAATCAGCGGGTGGTCTGTCGGTGGGACCTGGAGGTCTCGTAGCAGCCTGCGCCGACGCGAAGCTCGTCAGTCCTGTTCTCATAACTCTGGAGAAACAATTTGCTGCCTTGCTATACCTTCTGACGCGCAAATGCCCGAACTTCTCCATGTCTAAGCTCATCAGAGAAGGGAAACGACGAGCATCCGTCAGGTCAGCACGGGTCAGTCCACCAATGCGAAATGATTCCAGTAAAGGCTGTAGACGCACCTCTTCCTTTGTGGACGCCAGGGATGGACGGCACGAGCGCGACTCGCGCTGTCGAGAAGTCGAAGCGGCGCAGTTCGCGGCAGAACGCAGCTACGGCCGGGCCGAGCGCCGATAAGTACTCGACCAGGTCGGCCTCGAAGTTCGGCAGCTTGATCGCCGGCTTTCCCTGTGAAGACGGAGGCTGGGGCCCCTTTCCCGCCGCCTGCTCCTCGCCCTCCTCGTCGCTGCTGTCCGCGAGCACCTTGAGCTCAAACTCCTGGTGCCACACGCCTTGCGTCTTGTTGTTCCAGTCGATCGCGATGAAGTTGGCCGTGAAGATCGCCACGCGGACCTTGGTCGGGTACAGGACGACCACCATTTTGGTGTGGTGCGTGCCGTAGGGGATCGGCAGCGGCGGCGCCACGGGCGTCACGTTGGTGAACGAGGCGCACGCTTGGTCCATGCTATAGCCAATGCATGCATCGTGGCGCACAGTCGCTTGGTCAGTAGTCAGCATCGAGTTGACACGGCGCCCGCACTATTGGTCAACTCCACCTGAGACGGTCACGCTCGCCGTGCACGAGCACGACGGGGACGCTAGCGAGTCGTGGACACTCGCCGAAGAGCCAGTCCAGGTCGAACATGTAGTTTGTGAGCAGGCAGCGCGTGAACTCGCCTTGGAGCAGCTCCTGGAGCCCGACCGCGCCTTCTGTGCGAGTAAGGTGTGCGTTGTTAGCAGACGGCAACCATTCCGGCGAGTGAGGCGGGGTACTGAGCACCATTATGACTCGGCGGCGCGTTCTTTAGTCGAGTAAGTTGGAAGCTGCGGCCGTCATTGCGCTGGAGGCTCGAGGGCGCGGGTGCACTAGCGGCTCCTTGTGAACAACCGAAACGAGTGGTGAATGGCGGTTTCTGAGCCGCCCAAACAGCTAGAAAACGCGCGGTTGCGGCAATAGCAGTGGGCGGCATGCGCGTACCTTTGCTCTCGTCTTGGGCGGTGGCGGGGGACGGCAAGTGCGCGCTTTCGCTGCGCTTCTGGCGCTTGGTGAGCCGCTCCATCCGCGCGGTTGGGTGGTTTGTTGCACTTGAAGCACTCGTCACAGCGAATTCTCACCAATCAAAGTTGCGTATGTTTTGGAGGAGCTCGATGATTGGACAAATTAGTACGTTTAGCTGCGTGATCGTGGAGTATTCTATTCACTTGCGAGCAGCATGCAGACCCAGGGCGGTGGCGGCGGCGGCGGCGACATTGACCGCGCGCTGAGCAGCATCCGCGCGCGCGCGGACCACCTGCGCCACACGATCGTGCGCCTGGAGCACAACCTGGCCTGGAACCCGGCGAGCACATGGTAGGGCGCGCTTGTCCATGCGCTTCCGCGGCCGACCGGTCGGTTGCGAGGCTGGGAAGCGACTTGTTTCGCTTCTGACGCCGCTTTGTGTGTGCGTTCGCTGTCGCGCGCTGGCCCCGCGAGCAGGCCGGAGCTGCTGAGCCAGTACATGGTGATCGCCAAGCAGCTGGAGAACATGAACGAGGAGATCCCGGACCTGGTGCAGCACTTTGCGTGCGTGCCGCGCATGGCGACGCCCAACCCGGCCGACATCCCGCTGCTGCTGCGCACGCGCGAGGACCCGGAGATGGAGGAGGAGGACCGGCAGCTGATGGTCGACAAGCCGCGCGAGAAGAACGCCGAGACGCTGCACAAGCTCGTGGCCTCGCACAACGAGGTAGTCGAGAGCATGGAGGAGACCTTCCGCGAGATGTCGGACGGGCTGCTCAAGGCGATCCGCGTCAACAAGTACGCGACCAAGACCAAGCCGCAGAGCACGCAGAGCCAGCAGTTCAAGTTCATCGAGTCCGGGTCGTACCAATAGGGAGTCCGTCCGGGGGCTGGCCACGCGCTGGGAGCGGCGGGCCGTCAAGCTCGACCCATACACTAAATTACGCCATACACTCGTTCGGCAAGTCGCCACGAATGAACTCGGCACTCGATGCTAGCCGAGGAAGGGACGGGTGGTGCGCCAATCAATCCACTTTTACTGTATTTGCGCTAGGCATCGCTGGCAACGAGCCTGTTATAGTGTCGAGCCACGCCTTGGGTCGCAGCGGCTGGGGCGGTGGCGTCGCGGAAAGCCACAGCGCACAGCACACGAGGAGCGTTCACCTGTAACTGGAGCGCGTGGGAGGTCGATGTGGCCGTGTACTTTTCGAGGTTCAAGTCCACGTCGCTCTAGCGTTGACGGTTCCATAGTATGGAATCCATACCGGAATCTGCCTATCACGACTTCCCGCTCGCTCCTGACGCCGCCAGCGACGCGTAGACGCTCTCAGCACTGACGTACGAGCGCAGGAAGGTCTCTGTGAAGCGCAGGCGGTTCCAGTTCGGTGTGAAGGGCGCGCCAAGGCAGTGCAGGTGCAAGTGCCGCACGGACGCGAACGGCGGTCGGTGGAAGCCGAGCCTGCGCGGCAGCACGTGCGCGTGAGTGCCGTCGGGGAGTCTAGCGAAGAGGGCGGCCGTAACGTACTGCGAGTCCGACTTGCCAGGCTCGTAGCCTTGGTTCGCGAGGAGCTGCGTGCCGGTCGCCATCATGTGCTGGACTGCAACACCGCCATCCGACGTCGATCAGTCAGCACCAGCGCAGCTGTCGGCGCAGCTCTTGACGGAGCCACCGGTATGGAAGAGTGTTCACATTCGCATACGCAGCTCAAGATGCTCCGGAGCCAGGTCGTCGACTGACGGGATGTGCTGTCGAGGGATCACGAGCAGGTGCGTCGAAGCGCGCGGGTGCCGATCTTCAATCGCCGTCACCAGCGCGTCCTGTGGACGCCACAGCCGCTCGTTCAGCCGCGCAATACGAGCACCCGCGCAACCTCGAGTAACAGTAGCGACGCGCCTCGTAGACCAGTCGGTTCTGCGTGCGCAGCGCCTCGCGGCAGCAGAAGCTGCACGCGCGCACGTTCCTCGCCGCTGCCATGCTGATGCTGGTCAGGCCAGTCGACTCACTGTCGCTGTCGGTCACTCATCCAACGTATTCGATAGAGTGACATCACACAGGAGTGGCCAGCAAAACACGGTGCTTTTCTCTCCCCACTTCCTCGCCGTCTCAAAAGCCGTCGCGGTTGCTAAAGGGTTCGATTTGAACCGAAGCGGTCTTTGCCGCCATGTTGCTGGGCACTTCGAGAGCCAGTAGTGCTGGGGCGGCGGCGGCGGCGCCAGCGCTGGCGCTGCGCAAGGACAAGCGCTACGTGACGATCGCGGACGCCGTGGCGGTGGTCGAGACCTTCGCGGAGCAGACGCAGCAGCGCCGCGTGCGCATCCAGCAGCGACCGGCCAGGGCCGCGACCGCGCCTTCGTCGCTGCCGTCTGGCGCCGCTGCTGCCTCCTCGCCAAATGGTTCTGCGCTCGTGTCTTCTGGCGCGGCCGCGCCCTCGTCGCCCGTGTCGCCGAACGTGGTGGTGCTCGAGTGCGAGAGCGCGCCCGAGTGCAAGTGGTTCGTGCGGCTGTCGTTCGTCAAGAGCGAGAAGAAGTGGAAGATCTCGAGCATGAACACGGCGCACCACAAGACCAACTGCGCTGCCCCATCGACCGCTGCGGCTACAGCTGCGGCTGCGAATGCGGCTGCGAACACCTCTGCGCGAGCGTCCGCGGCGAGTCTGGCGGCCATCGAGCGACTGGCGGCCGAGAGCGCCGCCGCCGGAACCGCGAGCTCCGCCACCAGCTCGCCGCCTGATGCAGCCGTGCCGACAGCCGCGTCCACTGCCGCCGCGACCGCCGCCGCCATGGGTGCCCACTGGTACGTCGGACTCGTGTTTGGCAGCTGGAAGGAGGCAATCTTCGCGGTGCGCGCGCTGGCGCACCAGATGGGACGCCGCGCGGTGGCCGAGAAGACGTCGCAGGTGGACGTCCAGGGCCGGAGCGTGGCCGCGCGGCGCGTGCTGTGCCAGAACCACCGCAACTCGAACTGCGAGTGGATGGTGGTGCTCGAGGAGTCGACGGCCATCGCCGACCAGTACTCGGTGCTGTCGCTCCACCTGCTGCACTCGAAGGAGTGCCTCGAGACGTGCAACTTCAACGCGCGCAAGAAGGAGGCGTCGCAGGCCATGATGAAGAGCCACGCCTTGGCGCTCATGCAGGACGCTGCGGGCAGCGCCGCGATGGAGCACGACCGCCAAGGCGCGGGCCCATTCAGCACCGGCAGCGGCAGCCTCGCCACTCCGGCCTCGCTGCTCGTGGACGACGCCTCCAAGTACCAGCTGACGCACGAGATGCGCTGGAGCACGGGCAAGGACGCGACCAAGGCCATCAGCGACTTCGCGCTCGTCGTGCAGCGCAAGCGCTCCAAGCTGTGCAAGAAGAACAACGGCGGGAGCAACAAGAAGTACGTGTGCTCGGACGAAACGTGTCTGTGGTTCGTGCAGCTCGTCAAGGGCTGGAAGTCCAAGAACTGGAAGATCTCGGCCATGAACCTCAAGCACTCGGAGAGCTGCTCGGGCCAGGCCAAGCCGACGGCGAGGCAGCTCGCCGAGATGCGCTTCTTCCGCCAGGCCGTCATCACGCACTCCAAGTCGAACGGCAAGCTGCTGACGGACTCGTTCCTGCTCAACTCGGAGTCCGGCATCAAGATCCCGCGCGGCATGGCGTACCGCGCGCAGCGGCTGGTGATCTCCACGTCCACCGACGACCTGACGGAAAGCTACAAGTTCATCCCGAGCTTGCTCGAGTCGTTCGCCAAGAAGAACCCTGGGTCCACGGTGGCGTACGAGAAAGACGAGCAGGGCCACTTCATCCGCGCGTTCGTCATGCCGAACGCGAGCTCGCTGGCGCTGCTGTGCATGCAGCAGGTCTTCGGGGTCACGGTCATCAACTACGACAACGTGAGCTACACGGGCTGCATGGCGCTGCTTATCGGGCGTGACGGCAACCTCCAGAGCCACGTGCTGGCGTTCGCGCTTGTGCCGAACGCCGAGATGGAGCACATGAAGTGGTTCCTGGCCTTGGCCAAGAACGGCGGCGTGCGGTTCGACGGCTGCCCCGTCTTCTGCAGCCACAGCCAGAACGGGCTGCTGCGCGCGCTCGCGCACGAGGCGCGGGACGCCAAGATCATGTTCTGCGTGCGCAGCCTCGTCGACGAGATGGCCCGGGACAAGAACATCCCGGCGCTCGGCGGGCTCGAGGAGCTCGTCTGGGAGATGCAGGGCCAGGAAACGGAGGAGGGCTTCCTCAAGGCGCTGGGCCACCTCGAGGGCCTCAACGCCGCCGCCGCCGCGTTCCTGCGCTCGGTGCACCCGAAGAACTGGGCGTATTACCTCAACCGCTCCATCCGGCTGTACAAGTGGTCGAGCACGAACGCCGACGAGGCCGTTCTGGGCTCGGACGTGCTCCTGAGCGACGAGGCCCCGTTCGACCTCATCTACTCGTTCCTGGCCTTCTTGATGGACTTTTTCTTCAAGAAGAGCCAGCTCGCGGCCAAGCTGGTCGCCGAGAGCCCGCTGCTGACGCCCGGCGCCGACGCCCTGTACCGCCGGGAGCTGCAGGAGTCCGAGGCGTACACGGTGCGGCTGTGCGACGAGCAGGTCGCCTTCACGTGGCGCACGGGCGCGCGCCCCAAGGTCACGCACCGCGTCGACCTGTCGCTGCGCACGTGCACGTGCGGGCAGATGTACCAGCTCGGCATCCCGTGCCGCCACTTCATCGCCGTGTCGCTGCACTTCGCCAACGACGGCGCGCTCATGGACGGCTTCGACGCCGTCTACAAGGCCGCGACGTACGCCGAGGTCAACCGCAACCTGCGCATCGAGATCCCGGCCGCGGAGGACATGCACAAGGACAGCTCGATCCTGCCGGCCGTGACGCTCAAGAGCGCCAAGTACAGGAAGCGCCCGCGCGCTGCGGCAATGGCGGACGGGGACTCCGTCACTGCCCATGCCGAGGCGGGCGGGGCGGCGGCTGCTGGCGGTGCTGGGCGCGAGGCGGAAGCGGACGCGGCGCCGCTGGCGCCACCGCACAAGGCCCCGCGACTGGAGTTTGACGCTGACGTCGTGACAGGCCTCTCCGAGGTGGTATGAGTGTGGTGTGGTCGAACGCAGGGGGAGGAGGAGGCGTACGTCGCACGGTGCTTACATAGTTCGGGTCAGTGCGGGGGAAGCGCTCGGGTGCGTGTCGTGTTGAACGCGTTCGTGGGCAACATGAAGGCTTGCGTGTGGCTATGGTGGAGCGCCCTGGGAGGGCGGCAGGCGGCCGAACGAGCGTCAAGACCGAGAGACTCGCGGCGCACGCCCCTCCCTGTTGGTGGCGTGCGCCCCGCATGCGTCCTCCCGCCTAATACTATACAGCGACGCCACGCAGTCCGCGCCCTGTCGAAGCCGCGACGGAGAGAAGCTCGCAGCTGGCCCCTCCTTCCCTGCTTCCCTCCCGCCCTAAGCCGTCCCAGCTCACACGCGCGCCGATGGCTCACTTGGCGGCCAGATTGGAGACGCTGCCCTTGCGCCCGAGCTTCTTGCCCGCGGGCTCGGGCACGGCGGCGCGCGCGCTCTTGAGCTTGAGCGCGCGCGCGCGCAGCACCGCCTTGCGCTTGAGCGCCAAGCGGTGCGCGTGGACCGAGTTCTTGGCGGGCCGCGCGCGCACCACGACGTCCTGGCTCAGCGGGTTGAGCGCGGCGAGGCCTGGGGCGCCGGCGAGCGAGATGCCGTAGTTCTTGGCGAGGCAGAGCTGCAGGTCCTTGGCCTCGAGCACGGCCGAGCGCCGGTGCTTGGCCAGGCTGCCCGAGAAGTCGACCACGTCGCCCACGAACTCGGTCGCCATGTCCAGCAGCAGCTCCTCCACCGCCGGGTGCAGGCAGAAGCGCGGCTCCACGGCGCTCAGCAATTCGCCCAGCTGCCGGTTGGGCGACAGCGCGCGGCTCGTGGTCGCCGCGCTCACGAACGCCGAGCCACCGGCGCCACCGCCGGAAAGTGTCATGGCCGAGGGGCTTCCCGCGGCGCTCGTTTTGCCGCTCTTGCTCAGCTTGGGCGAGCCCGAGGCCGAGGACGTCGAGCCCGACCGCGCCTTCTTCTCGCCCGAGCTCTTGGTCATTTTCGGTTTTGGCTGGGGAGCTTCGGACTACAACTGAGGGTGAGATCTAGACCTTTGTGACTTTTGAAGGGGTCAAATATTGACCCTCTAGAACTAGGTTCTTGAAAAAAGTTGACGACAGAAAACTGTGCCACCAGCTTATTTAAGGGACAGCATTGAAAGCAAAAAAAAATTGTGCATTCAAAATTACAAAAAAAAAACAATTATGATTATTTGAAAAGTATTCTAAATAAAAATTTTATTATATTAACGTACTTATTTTAATTATCAAATGCACGTTATGGCTAACTAAATATGGGGATTGGCTCGTTCGCGTCTAAATCAGTACAATTCGAGCAAGATTGAAAGACACACGCGAGCTATTTGTATCAAAATAAAAAAAATAACACAATCCCCAAAATCAATACTCTCGGTAGAAATAACTGTATGGTCTATTTTAAATCAGTACCACATTTTTATTTCAATTGGAAATTGGTATGGATTATTCACCAATAACACATGTAAACTAATTTTGTCCAATCATGTCACTCACGCGTTTCTTCGCATCTTGCATGGCTCCTTGCAATGAAATGTATGATTTCGAGCCGCCGTAGCCAATCAAAAACACTCACACGTCTGCAGCGAAGTCAATTTTTATTAAAATCAGTAGGCTCAATTTTATTTTATTTTTAATTGTAGGCTTCATTTTATTCTAATTGTCCGGCGGACACGTTCAGGTTATAAAAAATAAAAAGTTTATGGATAAAAACACGACACCTGAACGTTTTCTACTTGTCTATACACGTGTTATAGAAAAGCAAAAGAACATTTAACCGATTTAACTGACAAACTGTTTTTTAGCACACATGTGTCTTTCGCTTGACCACTTCGGAAGTTTACCATACTGTTCACCTGGTATCTTCTTTGCTCACCCGTGGACGTACATCGGGTACACGGTGAACCCGTTCGTCCGTCTTCGGCGGCACAACGGTGAGCTGTCCGGAGGGGCGAAAGCTACGAGCACGCGGCACTGGGAGACTGCGTGCGTCGTGCACGGGTTCAAAACACAGCAAGAGGCTCTACAATGTAAGACGTATACATTACCATATATTATCAACAGTTCGATGGCCTAATGCTCTGTATGTAGTTGAACACGAATGGCAGCACTATGCATCGGCCAAGAACAGCGTGACCGTGG
>JAADXZ010000378.1:0-23861 GCA_023338055.1 Phytopythium mirpurense | reverse complement strand
AGTGGCAGTACCTCACGGTACTCGCCACGGCTCGTGTGAGCCACTCAACCTCACAGCGTACCTAGCTGGAGGGCGGCTGCTCTTAAGTCCGCGCAAGACTAAGTGCGCAGCACTGAAGGGTACCCCTTGTACCCCGTGTAACCCCGTTACACCCGCCGCCACTCCCGGTGGTGTTGGGTAAGACCCACTTTTCTGCAAGAGTGCTGGTCCGTCACGTCTGTTGGGGATTTGCGATTTTATTTAAAATGTTTTTAATCGTTTCTAAAGCGTCCAGGCTATTTTGTAAAATATTGGATTATGTCATCCGCGGCCCAAGCGATACGCTCGCCCGCAAGGACGCGGAGCTTGCGCAGCTGCGGTCGGAGCCGGAGCTCGCGAGCTCGGCTCTCGCAGAAGCAAACGGGATGATCGAGCGCCTGAGAGCCGAGCTCGTAAGCGCTCTCCGCCGCGTTGCCGAGTTCAAGCGGTACGAGAGCGCTAGATCGCAGCGCCGCCGCGATATGGCGCGCCAGGGGGCCACCAAGTCTGTAGTCGCACTACCTGCCTACCTTGAACCCAATGTTATGTACCTGGTTGCGCTCGGTCGCTCACTGCTCGCTGGCGCTGCACCCGCGCTCGAGTAAGTGCCGACTGGAGGCGCCGCGGTGTGGGCTTGCCAGGTTCACGGCGGCCGCAGGAGAGCGCGCGAGGAGCTTCTCTCCCGGCGCTCGAAGTGCTTTGGTCCGCGCCACCTCTGTGCCCGTGGTAGTCGGCGGGGCGCTCGTGCTACGCGGCGCGAGCTGCTGCTCCTTGTCAAGGCTTCTGCCGCTAGCGACGCGTGGCGCCTGCCTCCGAACAAGAGCCGCGCGAGGCAGCGGCGCCATCCGCGCGATCTGCGCCTTCACGTCGGCCGGGAGCGACTGCGCCGGGTCGCCCAGCGGCAGATCGAGGCACTCGAGCGCCGGCGGGTCCTTGGGCGTCGGCTGCGCGCTTGACGTCCACTTGCGCGCTGGGACGGTGTACGTGGCCTTGAGCTCCAGGTTCTTCTTGAGCGAGGTCGTGGACGACGGGCTCTTGACGAGGTACGTGAGCAGCTCCGGCGTGGGCAGCGGCTGGCCGTCCCCGCGTGCGTAGAAGCTCTCAGCGGCGCTTGCTAGCTCTCGCGGACCGCTCGGCCGCTGGTGGTGACTGCCATGCCGCTCCGAGAGCTTCATGAGCGTGCTGATGACGTTCACGCCCGGCTGGTCGGCTGCTGGCGCGCTCTCGTCGTACCCAACAGTGCACAGGCTCGAGATGATGTCGAAGTAGTACGTCTGAAGCTCGCTGCTCGCCGCTCCGTGCTCCGCCATCGCCACGACGCAGGACAGCACGCCGTCGTCCGCGAGCTGCTGGGAGTGCGAGCCGCACGTGGACAGCAGGCTCAGCGTCACGAGGAGGTTCCGCGAGGCCGCCAGGTCGATTTCGGGGCACGAGAGCATCACGACCATGGCCTTGGCGATCCCCGCGGCTAGCAGGCGCGGCTGGTTCCCGGGCGCGCTGCTCAGCTTGCGGTAGACGGCCGAGAAGAGCGGCAGGAGCTGCGGTCGGAAGCTCGCCGTGTAGACCACGTCCACGAGCACCTTGTGCGCGTCATCGTCCAGCAGCCTGGTCGAGTTGACCTGGCCGATGGCGATGTTGCACAGCGCGACGGCGCTCGTCTCCTTCAGGTCGCTGTGCGAAGAGAAGTAGATGTCGCGGAGCAGCGCGGGCGCTCGGAGCCGCACGAGCTCGACGAGAACCGCGTCGCGATGGAGCGCGTCCGGAGCGGCGGCGCTGCAGCTCAAGTTGTGCAGAATGAGGCAGCAGAGCCTCGCGGCCGCGCTCTTGTGCGACGGCAGCGCCGGCTGCGATGCGTCGGGCGTCTTGCTGTCTTCTTCCGGGCCTTGGATAGGCTGGTGCGGAATCCGGGAGTCCCGCCTAGCCAGAGTGAAGCTGGCGTGCGTCGGGACTTGCTGGCGCAGGAAGAGCATGATGTCGGACTGAACGAGATAGTGGAGCAGCGCCAGCTCGCACGAGAGGTTGTACACGACGGAGAGGCACAGCGTGACGATGTCGGTGTTGTGCTGGTGGCGTTGCAGGACCTGCACGAGGATGCGCAGGATGTGCGGCGCGTCCAGCTCCTTGGCGTCGATCGACGGGCTGCACGTGAGGTCGTGGACCGTGAGGATGCAGTTGCGCACGAGCTCCTCCTCCTTCATGAGCACGATCTGCTCCATCCAGCGAAACACGCGGGTACGCAGGTGCTCGACCGAGACGATGTCGTTGCTGATGCTCGTCGTGCGCAGCAGCACCATGGCCGCCAGTTGGCGGACCTCGTTCGAGCTCTCGGTTGCGTCAAAGTGGGCGCTCAAGTGCCGCTCAATGTCTTCGTTGAGGAACGCCTGGCAGATCTTCTCGTTCGCGACGAGGTTGGCGATGCACTTGATCACCACCAGCACCGTCTGGGCGGCCACCGGCTGCTGGAGCAGGTGCGTGAGCGCTCGGGGCGCGCCGGCGTCCAGGAACTTGGGCACCATCGTCGCCACAGACGACAGGTTGCACAGACACACTGCGCACGCGGCGTACGTGTCCCTCTCCCCAGCGGGGTAGGACACGAGGCACAGCGACGACAGCGCCCACACGACCCCGTTGTCGATCAAGGAGCGCAGGCACGCCTTGGCGACGAGACAGTTGGCCAGGATCTTGACGCACAGCGCCTTGATGCTCGTCCGGTCCGTCTTGACGAGCGCGAGCACCATGGCGCCCTGGATGGCGCCCTGCTCGATCAAGCGGCTCTCGAGCCCCAAGTAGGACGACACTCGGCAGAGCGCCTGCATGCACAGCTCCTGGACCGTATACAGGTCAGCTGGGGGCGGCGCCTCCGTCGACAGGCTCGGTGACGATACAGGCTCTGCACTCGCGCTCGGGCTTCGCGTACGCGCCAGCTGGATAATGTCCTCGATGCCGCGCTCCCTCGCGAGTAGCTCGCTGCCTTCTTGCGTCGCGGTCAAGCAGTAGAGCACGAAGGCGCAGTTGATGAGCACGATGCCCTCGCTGTCTCTGACCTGGTGCATCTTCTTGAGGAAGCGGAAGATGGAGCCATTGCGCACGAGGGTCGCGCGGTTCTTGGCGTGGCTCGCGAGGTGTGCGAGCAGAGTCACTGCGCTCCGAAGCATGACTGCGTCCGTCACCGCCCCGCCCTTGTGCGTTATCGCCGCGCCCGTCTCCTGACCGCCGCTTAGTAGAGCAAGAACGAGCTGCGCGATCTCCTCGCCTCCGTGCGGGAACTGACTCCCGCCGAACTGGGCCATGAGGAAGAGCGCGTTGAGGGCAAACGTCCGGCAGGTCGGGAAGCGATGGATGAGCTGGATCAGCTCCGGGATGCAGCTTTGCTCCAGTAGTCTCGGCACGCACTGGGGAACCGTCGCCAGGCGGTACATGATGGCCGAGACGAGCTCGGCGAGCGTCGCGCTCGAGAGCGACGAGGCCACGCCTAACACAGTCTGTAGCAGCCGAGCCGAGTCGCCCAGCAGCTCCAGCGCGTCGTCGCAGCAGGAAATGTTGTAGAGCGCGGTGATGGCGAACTCGCAGCTGTCAGGCTCGGCTGCCAGCGACAGCAAGTGCTCCGTCACCTCTGGGATGTCGTCCATGATCTCGTCCGCCGAGCTAGAAATGATTAGGCAGAGCGCGGAGAGGGCGCAGGGTCGGAGCGTGCTGTCGTCCACTCTACTCATCGCGAGCAGTACTGGGACGGCTCCTTCTTCGATCAGCTCGTGGTGGGTCAGCACGCTCTCGCACAGATTGCGAAGGAGGTAGGCGTGGAATTGTAGTAGTCGTTGGCGCCGTGCTTGATCCGCGGTGGAGTCGGTCTCAGCGTCACTGATGGCGGGAGCCCCTTGGCTTTCGAGATAGCGCTGACCGCTCTCCACGATCGCGGCCGCAGGCACCCAACTGCAGAGCTTGATGCGACTGCCGTCGTCGAGCGATACTAGCAGCAGCACGATGACTGCGAGCTCTCGCGCCGTGTCGTCTGGACAAACCAGCGCCGCTTTCAGCAGTTTACAAAACGGTTGGGTCAATAACTGGACGCGGTTTGCTCGCGCCCCGCACAGCAGCACCAGCGCACGCAATGCCCACACTTGAACCGACGGAGGCACCATTGGGATCTGCTGCATCAGGAACCGAGGGATACTCTCGCTCAGCAGCGCGCTGTGATACGAAGGCAGCAGCGACACGTTGTAGATGGCTTTGACCAGGAACTCGACGCTGGGGACGGAAGACGCGGCGTCTACTTGCACGCCGAGCTTTTGCTTGCTGAGGCTCACAAGGAGCTGCGAGAAGGCGTCGCCGAAGTGCTTGAGGTGCTTCGCTCCTACGGAGAGGTTGAACGCGGCAATCGAGCATATGCGCTTCGTCTCAGCCCCCGAGGTCGAGTACAGACGCGCCAGGGATCGGTCAATGCCCTCGAAGAACAGGGCCTCGATCGTTTCGGGCGCTTCTGCGAGTCGACACAGGATGGCCGCGAGGTCCTCACGCGATTCCGGTGGGGCGATGCGAGTAAGCGGCTTGACGGACGCCACCACGCCTTGCGCTGTCATGAGCTTCCGTGCCGACGCGTCCGAGGACAGGTAGAAGAGCGCCCGGCAGCAATGCGAGAGTGTTATCGCGTCCGAACTGCTCGTCAGGTTCAGAATCGACTGGATGATGCCGTGCTCAAGCAGTGAGGCCACTCCTTTGCCACCCGCGTCGTCTGTGTTGATCGAGTCCCCGTCGGGAGAGCATGAATTGCGGTCTTGGCTATCTGCTCTGTCCTCTTCATCTTCGACAACGTGCATTCGATACGCCAGCATGTCGGCAAAGGTCTTGGCGCACCGCCGTTTCCGTTGGAGATGCGTCTGCTCGTCCGCTGCACTCGAGTTGGCGGTTGATATCGCTGTAACTCTATCCCATGTCGCCTCTTGATGCTCATTTGGGCGAGCCCCTTTGCTATTGACACTTGGTTGACGCCGACGGCCGCGGCTGCTTGGCTCAGGAAGTGATTGGTTCGCGTGCTGGGCGTGTGGCTGCACCTCGGAGTCTTGGTTTTGGCTTGTTTGGCTACGATTTGATGGGAAGAAAGCTCTTTGAGGTACGATTGGCGCCGTGACTGCAGAGACAGGCCGAGCCTCCAATGAGGAGGGCTTCTTAATCAACGGTGCGATCGCTTTGGGGCTCGCCAGCGCTGAGCGACCTTGAACTTGAGCGGTACCGTGGCAATTCGAGGTCAAAGAGTTGGGCGCCAGGCTGAATTCGCTGCCGCTTCGATGGAGAGCCTGGTGGACGCGACTGTGAACAACGGCTGAAGCCGTCGATGGTCTCCGGAGTGGAAAGCGGGACGAGGGTTTTCCAGCACGATTTGACACTGGCATGGACGGAAGACGGCGGATCAACGCCGCCCTTGCGAAGACCGCTCGGTCAGCCACCGCTTGCTCTGCAGCATTCATTGGTTTCTTGCTCACTGCTACGTTCACGAGCGCGCGCCTTCGACCTGGTGTGACGCTCGGAGACGTCGTCGCCATGGTATCGACAGGACGCCCTCCCGGTTCTCTGGCCAAAACTCCTCAGACCGCCGACATCACACTAAACAGTGCGACAACAAGAGGGCGAGAGCGCTAAACTCCGACCGCCACGAGCGACTCCGGGTCCGGATTGAAGAGAGCCGACTCGGAGCGTCTATGCGCTATTCTTGACGCATGCTCCTAATTGGTGCCTTGATCTGCTTTGATTGTCATGCGCCGACGATCCCCGAGCTCTGTATTTATAGCCTCTCTCCTCTGTAGGCGATCTTGAGCGGCTTGGGGCAGAAGATGATAAGGCAGTCGAGCACTGGTCTCACTCTGCGTACTTGTGCCACAAGTTCGCCTTTGACCGCATGCTTGCACGAGACTTTCCTGCGTCTTCGCAGCTTGGTGGGCTTCTCCGGACGACCGGGCCCAGTCACGAATACCATGGCTACGAAAGCATGAGCGCGATGGAGCAGTTCTCCGTCTTCATGCAGCAGCATCGCTCCCAGCGCCCGCGCCTGTTCTCGACCGGCAGCATCAACACGACCCGTGACGCCACGTCGCCCCCATCTACAACGACAGGATCAGCGAGCAGACTGCGCAGCTATAGGTCCTCGTCGACCGTGCTGGCGACCGAGCAGCGATCGAAAGTGTGGCGAGAGAAAGCAGCACGAGTGCATGGAGACGGCGCTGGCCCCCTGGAGCCGTCGTGGAATGCGTCCACTTTGCTCCCGAAAGCGCCGACCAAGCCGCTGCGCCACCAGATCCTGGACAAGACCTATCAGCCGCCAGCCCCCGTGTATGTCGGTGCATCCGAGACGAGCGAGCTCCTGGACCGGCTGGGGAAAACCACCGTCTCTTCGCGCCGCAAGGACACCCATCGCTGCGATCCGACTCGAATGGCAGGCGGCATCACCGCCTTTGGTGGTCTGGAGGATGTCGACGAGCAGCATGACGTGGCGCTAGATACGCGGGCGCGGGATGCGATCCAGACGCTGCTGTTCTACCGTCGAGAGGTCGAAAAGCGACTCCAGCACAGCATCTCTGCGCAAAAGAAGTAGACAATGCACAGGCAAATTGGGAAGCTAGAATACGCCACTTGAACAGCCGATCGAATGGACTACCCCAAGATGTTACGTTGATCGTCATCCGACTCGTCACTGCTGCTCCCATCGTGCTCGCCCCCGTCGTGGTCTGCGTTCGATTCGTTGCCCTCGCTTGGCATGGCGTGCTTCCTGTCCCCAGTCGTCTCCTTGTCCTCGAACCGCTCGTCTTCCTCGCGGAGCAGTATGTCTTCCACCTGCTGAAGCGTCAGCACGTCGCCCGTCGCGGCGTAATGCTGCGCGATCACCTTCTGCGCGACCGACGGGAACTCGCCGTCTGCGTCGCCCTTGGTCATGCGCAGCAGCGCCTCAAAGTTCTCGAACAGCACGTTGCGGACGTTGCTCTGCAAGACCTGGACCGCGAACACCCGCTCCTCCTTGCCGAACCGTCCGTGAATAGAGAACGAGAGGTACTCCTTCGCCTTGGCCTCCCGCCACGATAGAGACTGCGTGAAGCACTCGGACTCGCTGCCCTTGTAAATGCGCGTCACGTCACTGCGCCGGCACCATCGTCATTGTCATCAGTATTTCCCAATCATATGAAAAGTCATGCTGGTTCCCAGACAGCACGTACGCCCAGAACAACGACTTGGCAGCATGACGCTCCTTCTTGCTCACGTCCAGGTAGAGTTTCCCGGCAGGATCCATCCACAGAACCTGCGTCTTGGCGCGCTTGCCGGCCGAGTATCGCACCACCTGCAGCCACCACCACCCGCGTGAATACCTGTTTGTGCACTATAAGCGCGCGAGTCCCTCGTTTGTATCCGTCACCTCGAATCCAGTGAGCAGCAACTGCCAGAACGCCTGGAGCTTGAGCCGTGTGTGCTGTTCCTTGACGTCTCCGAGCTTTGGGTCCACCAGGTACTCGCCCAGCTCGTCTTTCTTGCGGCCGTACGTGCCGAACGGGTTCTGCAGAAGACTCATGGCCTCCGCGACAGAGTCGGCCATGGAGTCCAGCTTTACCATCTGCGACGTCGACGAGAGGACGCCAGCTCCAGTCGCCACAAGAGCTGCATCCATCGTCAAAGCCCACATCCATCTCGCGTTAGCGTCGGATCCATACCGCGAACCGACGAAGTACAACCGGAAGCTTCCAACGTACTTGAGAGCCTCTCCATCAACGGACCAGCAGGAGCCGCATACGCTGGCACGCGTGTGAATTCCTCATCGGAGAATTGAATCGAGTGATGGTGTTGGTCGCTCCTAGATGAAGAGAAGCGTCCGGCGCCACTAAAGGCTGGCACGAACGACGAGGAGGACGGGAACCGCAGGCGACCGGTCGAAGGCCGCCTCGGCGCCGCCTGCTTGCCTTGATCTGTCCGAGGCGGCTCGAGTCGTGAGGCCGAGCGACGCAGCTCGATCGTCTCCTCCTCATCGTCCTCGTCGTCGTCCTCGATCTCGCGCTTGTACTCGCCGTGGCGCATGCTGGCAATGGCTTCCATCGCTCTTTATAGGCAGTGAACTCGTGCCGTTCCGCTCAATGAAACCGATGCGTCAACACGCGTCACGTGCGAGCGAAGGCGCCGCCAAACTCGTGGTGGCTCCTTGGAACGGTCGCAGCTTCCAAATTAGCGCACGACGCATGCAAGCCTGGTTTCACACCGATTTGGACAAGCTGCTTGCTCCGCTCCAGGAATAACGGCCTTCGCGCGCTATCTCCACCTCGTTTGATGCGTCTTGCTCGCCAAAAGCCCACTCGAGCGCCATCACCGTCGCGGCCGTCGACCGCACCACGAGAGAGAGAAGCTCCAGTGCAGAGAATCCACAGCCACACAACGGCGGCAGCAGCAGCATCGAGCATGTGCGTGATCCAGGACGAGTGCGTGCTGCTCGTCATGCTCGTGCTCGAGATGCTGGCGGGCCTGCCCGTCATGGCGCTCATGAAGGTATGCGGCGCCGCGTACGTCGTGCTGAGCACGCTGGGCGTGCTGCTGAGCGTGAGCCTGGCCTTCGTGCCGCGCCTGCGCTGGTGCTGCGCGGGCTTCGCCGCCCTCGTCAACGAGTACGGCATCGCCGTCTTCCTGCTCGTGCACGCGACGCTGCTGGCGCTCGCGAGCTTTTCCATCGTCGAGTTCGCGCGCCCGTTCGTCCAGAGCAGCGACTTTGCCGCCTACTGCGCCGCCCACAAGCTCGACGACAACCTCTCGCACACGGGCTGCGAGCGGCTGCAAGGTGCGCCGCAGATGCTTCTCGCACTCGGTCGTGTCTGTTGAGTCGGCGAGGCCGTGGGAGAAGGCTAATCGCGCGCTCGTGGATCCATATAGGCTTCTACGCCGTGTCGCTCGTGGCGCTGACGGTCGCGAGCATGGCCGCGCTCTACCTGCTGCTGCTGGGCGCGCGCATCACGCGCAAGAACTGGAGCCAGCACGAGCGCCTGCTCAAGCACGACGTGTGCTGACTGAAAGGAAAGAAGCCTGCGGCGGCGCTACTCGGTAGGAGTCCGAATTGACGGACCCTGGCGACGTCATCGCCACTTCAAGCGCCGCCCCTTGATGGCCGAAATGCGGGCGGTGGGTGCGTCATCGTTACGACCAACATTCTGCGCTTGAAACCTAGTGAAATTGATATACATCATTAAACAATTCATTGATGTTGACTATTGGAACTATATTATATAAAATAGGTACGTTTATAATCCAATCTATTGCTAAACTCGATGGGATACCTTGATTGCCATATACAGGAGACTGTTCTGGAAGCGCGCAGTCGGACGCGCCTTCATCCATCAAGACGCCACCGCATTGCTAGGTCGGACGGCGCCTGTCCTGTCGCGAACCGACCCTCTGACCATCCATATTGCGCATGCTGGCCATCGCTCCGCGGCTCGTGGCCGGACGCGCGGCGCTCTGGCTGCGCTCGCCGGTGGGCCCGTCCCATCTCGGCGCCTTGCTCTCCGCTTCCTCCGTGCGCCAGCTCGCGATCGCGGCGCTTCCCAGGCGACTGGGGGTGGGGAGCAGACTCGCTCGCGTACGCGCGACGTCGACCAAGGCCGAGGCGGGCGGCGCGAGCCGGCGCGAGGAGCTGGCGGAGAAGTCCAAGGCGCACGTGGGGCGGTTGAAGGACCTGTGGAACAAGTACGGCGTCGTGGCGATCGGCACGTACCTGGGCCTGTACGGCGCGGTGCTGGGCTCCATCTACGTGGCGATCGACCAGGGCTGGGTCAAGACCAAGAAGACGAGCAAGGGCAGCGCGAGTGCGGACGGGGAAGAGTTCAACCTCGTCACGACGACCAACCGGTGCGCGTTCGCAGTGTCACGGACTGCGTGGGGCGTGGGCTGTTGGTCCATTGTGCTGTGTTGGAAGCTGACGCTTGCCGTGTAGGTTCGTGACGGCCGCCGAGAACCTGGGCGTGGCCAAGTACCTGGAGCTGGAGCACGTGAACGCCAAGACGGGCACGTTTTTGCTGGCCTGGATCGCCACCAAGTTCACGGAGCCCGTGCGCCTGGCCGTGACGCTCGCCATCACGCCGCGGATCGCGCGCTTCCTCGGCCGCGCGCCCAAGCTCCCGCCCAAGATGAAGTGAGCTCCGTAGTGCTCTCTTAACGCACGAAGTGGCTTTTGGAGGGCTGGATGGCGACGATGGAGGGAGGGAGGACCGACAGCGGGCCACTGAATAGAAACAATTAGCATATTCCTCGAGGAGGAGACACGCGAACAGTTGCGCGCGAGACGGACGACAGCTCGCGACGCCTAAATATACCGAGGTGGCGAGGCGCCTGAACAGTTCACGAGCAGCAGAGAGAGCGCCAAAACGCCCTTCGCCTGTGAACCCGTCGGCGCTTGTGCTGGAGCGTGGGACGGAGTGTCGCGGAGGGTCTGGAGCATGAGGCAGAGGCCGCGAGGCCATCCAGCAGTCGCCCCACGGCGCTAACCCGCAGCCAGGACCAGCTCCACCGCCTTCCACCGAGCTAACACGCTCAAGTTGCCGGTATGAGCGGCGCTCCACCTCCGTACGTGGCACTTCCAAGCATTCTGAAGGTCTCGAATGGTCTTAACACGATTTCTCTCTCTGATCTGGTAGTAGTGGCCCTCCTCCGGGGGCGCCACCCCGCGGACCACCGCCTGGGCAGCCTCCCGGATACCCGCAGGCTCGCGGCCCTCCTCCTGGGTATGCTCCTCCTCGAGGGCCTCCGCCCGGATCCCCTCCTGGACGAGGCCCACCGCCAATCGCCCCACCAGGCAGAGGCCCTCCTCCAGGCGCCCCACCGGGGAGAGGACCCCCGCCCGGAGCTCCCCCGGGTAGAGGGCCTCCCCCCGGTGCGCCTCCCCCAGGCATGACGCCACCTGGACGTGGCCCACCAGGTACTGCAAGCGGTGGCTAGCAACACGTGAAAGACCCTGGGATGTATTGTAGCTAACCATGCTCAATGTGTGCTGTCAATGTAGCGGGGCCGCCTCCTGGAGCCCCTCCAATGCCCAGAGGTCCACCGCTGGGAGCCCCACCGGGGACCATGCCAGGTATATCCTGCCACCTTACTCGCCATCAACGTCTCGATGTCTCAAATCCAATGCTGTCCGTTGATATGGGCAGGAATGCCTCCGCCTGGAGGCAGGGGCCCACCCCCAGGCGCTCCCCCTGGGATGCGAGGCCCACCGCCCGGCGGCCCGCCTTCTCCAGCTCGAGGGCCGCCAGGAATGCCTCCGCCACGAGGACCTCCGCCAGGAATGGCTCCTCCAGGCATGGATTCGCCAGGAATGGGCCCTCCGTCGGGGCTCCCCCCACCGCGAGGCCCCCCACCCGGAATGTCTCCACCTCGAGGCCCACCGCCTGGCTTGCCTCCACGCGGACCGCCTCCTGGAATGCCACCTCCGGGCATGGCACCTCCAGGGATGATGCCGCCTCGCGGCCCGCCTGGCATGCCTCCTGGAGCGATGGCACCGTCAGGAATGCCACCCCGTGGACCTCCGGGTATGCCACCCCGTGGACCTCCGGGTATGCCCCCAGGATCCATGGGAATGCCGCCAGGGATGCCACCGCCAGGTGGGATGCGCGGCCCACCTCCAGGGGGAATGCCTCCGGGGATGCGGGGCCCGCCACGTGGGCCACCAGGTACCGATCGGGATAGATTACAGTGCACTCAAGTGCATCACGTGTTGACTTGTGCTGGCGATGGGGTGGAGCGTCAGGGATGCCGCCGCGTGGACCGCCAGGACCTCCCCCAGGATTGGGTCAAGGTACGTTGGGGTTACTAGTGTCCACTGGAATTTCCGTATGGAGCTGTCTGTGCGTTTGCTGACGGCGACTCGGATGCGTTTGGTGGTGTCAATCCGCACAACATTAGGTCTTCCAGGCTCCGTTGCCGGTACGAGCCACGCCATTTCTAGAATTGCGGTCGTGTAAGGCTGCTCGCTGCTGACAACTGACGCCTGATTCACGCTTGACGCGCTCTTCGTGTGGTGGCGACGTTGCTGAGCGCTCAGATGGCTCCGAAGGTTGGTCTCCGAGTTGAAATCACTCCCAAGTTGTGCGTATGAATACTTACACGGCTCGTGCCAATGTGTCGTGGCGAGCAGACGCTCGGCAGGGCCCTCCACGCGGTCCTCCGCCCGGTTTTCCTCCCCGCGGCCCTCCTGGAGCCCCTCCAGGGCTACCAGGCATGCCTCGCGGGCCTCCAGGTACTGTCCCTATGCTCCTACTTTGAAGTATTCGCGTGTAGTACTGTCGAGATGCTGAGCGATTGGCCTTAACTCGCCTTGGCGCATGCTCAGGTCCGCCTTCGATGCCACCGCGCGGTCCTCCTGGCGCTCCTTCCGGTCCGCCGAGTGGCTTTCCGGTTGCTCCACCTGCGGGCGGCGCTCCGAACGCCTTCGCTCGGTTCGGCAAGCTCAGCGTCAAAGTCCTGCGCGCGTTCGACTTGCGCGCTCCGGGCGTCGAGTCGGCCGACCCGTACGTCAAGCTTACGCTCGGCTCGCAGATCTTCCAGACCAAGGCGCGCGAGAAGGGAGCGAGCGACGCGCCCGAGTTCAACGAGCAGAACGAGTTCAGCATCTCGACCGAGAAGGAGCTCGTGGTCGAGGTCTTGGACCGCGACAGCAGCGGCGGCGGCATGGACCGCCTGATGGCGCAGGCGAAGGTGGACATTGTCCCGTGGCTCGCCAAGGGAGGGTTCGAGGGCGACATTGCGCTCGATAACGGCAAGCTTGCGGTCGTCGCCGCGTTCTCCAAGCCTGGATCTGGAGCGCCAGCGCCGCCGCCGGCAGGCGCTATCAAGGCGCCACCGATGGCCCCGCCAGTGCTATCAGGGCCAGCCGTCGCGCCACTTCCGCCGGGGTCGAACGCTGTGACGGTGCCTGGAGCGCCTCCGATGGCTCCGTCGGAGCCTCCACGCGATCCCAACGGCGCCTTCACGGACAAGGAGATCCTGGAGGCGTTCCAGGCGTTCGACCTGGACCACAACAACTACGTGGGCGCGGCCGAGATCCGCCACGTGCTCATCAACATTGGCGAGTCCCCGACAGACGAAGAGGTGGACGAGATGATCAAGATGGTGGACAAGGACGGCGACGGACAGGTGAGCTTCGACGAGTTCTACTCGATGGTCACCAAGGGCAAGCAGCCGCCGCCAGGGCTTGGCGTCGGCCCGTCCAAGGCGCCGAACGAGGCAGCCGCGACCGGAGGCGTTGGCGCGGCGGCCAGTGGCGCCCAGGCTATCCAGATGCGCAACCAGCGCAAGACGGCGCTCGAGGAGTTCGCGCGCGACAACGGCATCAAGCCCGAGTCGGTCAAGAAGGCGTACAAGCGGTTCCAGGCGACGGACAAGGACGGCTCGGGGCAGATCGACTACTCGGAGTTCTGCGAGGTCATGCAGGTAGACCCGTCGCCGCAGAGCGAAAAGGTGTTCCAGCTGTTCGACAATGACAAGACGGGCCGCATCGACGTACGCGAATTCATGATCGCGCTGTCCAACTTTTCGGGCGCCGAGAAGGACGAGAAGCTCAAGTTCGCCTTCATGGTGCTCGACGAGGACGGCAACGGCGTTATTACGCGCCAGGAGCTCATGAAGATCCTCAAGGCCAACCACATGGCCTCGAGCGAGGCCGAGGTCGCGCGCAAGGCCGACACGGTCATGTCACAGGGCGACAAGGACGGCGACGGCGTCATCTCGTTCGACGAGTTCGCCGTCGTCAGCAAAAAGTTCCCCAACATCCTCTTCCCCGCCTACACGCTCGGCGCCGCCAAGGACTGACCAAGACAAGACGCCGAAGAAGAGCTCCTCCCGTGGACCTGTGTGGCTTCGCTTGAAGTGTATCCGAAGAGAGTCCGAACTGGAGACGTGAGGAGTACAGTACATACAGACAGCACATGGCCGCAAAGTTGACCACGTTGAAGTGGATGAGTTTTTAAGTTTCATCCGCATTTTATGTCACAACACGACAATGATGATATATAAATCGCACATAATGATACAAAATGTGCATGTTATCCCACATGTTGTCACTTATTTGGTGTCTACCACACCATTCTTCTCGTCCGAACGGAGCTGCCCGCTCGTTCATTCCACCAAGACAACGTTGTCAGGCGACGCTCATGACGCCTCCTCTTCCTCTGTCGCGGCCGCCGCCGGCCAAGCTGCTCTCGCGCACCGAGTTCTCCATCACGCTGGCGGTGCCGCCGCCGGCAAGCTCCTCGTCGTGGTTCCGCTTCGAGTACAAGGAGGCGAGCGCGAGCTGGGACGCGGGCGTCCAGCGCGTCGACGCCAAGCCGGGCGACAAGCAGGTCACGCTGGACGACCTCAACCCCACGAGCACGTACGAGATCCGCGTGTACGCCGTGGAGCGCGGCGCGGACGGGGCCGAGCAGCTCTCGCTGCCAAGTGAGACAGCTGCCGTCGACACGGAGGTGCCCGGGTGCGCGCCGCAGTCCTCTGGCTGCATGTGCGTCGTGCAGTGATGCTGAAAGTACCGGCAGTCCAACGCCCAAGGCTGCCTCAATCCACGTGCTATCGATCGATATAAGCTCCTCCTCCTAGTCGGGTCCTGCGTACGGCGCGCGTGCATTCGAGAGCGCACTCGGCGCTCAGGCACCTTCCTACGCCTCCAGGAGCTGTCGCCACTTGCCCAGACGCTCGGGAATCCCCGCTGGCGCCGTGTCGCTACTACTATCCGGGCTATCCCCACTGCTCTCGCGCCCTCCGCCCTGCGTCGCCAGCGCCCGCCAGAGCTCTTCGCGCTGCTCCTGCTTGCCCCACCACGCCACGAGATCGTCGCGAGACGACCGGCGCTCCACTTCCGCGAACAGGGCGCTCACAATGTCCGCGGCGTGGCCACCCGCCACCAAGTGCGCCCCAGCGTCACGAAGCCACCCGAGAGACAAGCAGTTCGCCTCGAGGAACAGCGGCGTCCACAACTCGCACAGGTTCGCCGCGAGCTGCGGAATGTCGATGCGCAGGTCCTCGTAGTCCTCGAGCACAAAGTCCATCGCCGTCTCGGCGTCTTCAGACGTGACGTGCTTGGCTTCGACGAGCCGCGCCAGAAGCCCAGCGGCCTCCAGACGCACAGTCGGCTTGGCTTCCAGACTGAACATGGCCAGCGTGTGCACAAAGTGCATCCACCGGTCGGGCACCGCGTCCATCTCGTCGACGCAGTGCACCACTTCGTCGAAATCCTTGACCGACATGTACTCCTCGATGGTGCTGCGCATCTTGGCAATGATCTCGGGGTCCAGCTCGTCGCCTTCCCCGTCATCGTCCGACCCGCGGCCACCATTGAAAAAGTCCTCGATGCCGTTCGCTTGGAGGTATTGCTGCACTTGCGTCTCGGAACGCATCGAGCGAGGCAACACGCTCGCCGGGTTCACTTCTTCCGCATTCAGCAGCCGGACGACCGTCTGCTCGTTGCTCTCCGCCTCCAGCACGTTCAGCACCTCCGGGAACACCATCGACGTGATCTTGCACTCGATGAGGTGGCCCAACGCGTCCGTGATCATCCACGACAGGCCGAAGCAGCCGGACGCAATGAGGCGGCCGAAGATCACGGCCGAGTACTGGTGAACCAGCGGGATGTCGATGCGCATGTCTTCCAGAAACTCCATCATGCTCACGAGCGCAGTCTGAATAGCGTCCGCGCTTAGCGCTCCGCTGCGATACAGACCAGTCAGCAGGTCCACCGCATGCTCGCGCGCGTCAGCCTTGCCGTCCAGCGCCACGTTGATCGTTTCTTCCGCAAACTCGGCATGGAAGGGCTCCACCGGCAGCTCGCGCACGCAAGCCGCCGCCTCGTCCAAGTCCAGGATGGAGATGTACTCTTGTATGATGTTCTTGATGCGGTTCTTGAGCTGTGCAGGGTCGACTGGCCGCGCAGCCGCCTCGTCCGCCTCGTGGACTTCGTCTTTCTCTTCAACCACCTCGGTTTCCTTCCGAGCCACAATCAGGTTGCTGCTCTCACGCGCAAGCTGCGCGCTCGAGATATGCGTCTTTCGGCGGCGCTGGGCGAGGTCGTCGTGCTGCGCGTTCTTGCCTTGCTGCTGGAGCTTCTGCGCTTCGCGGCGAACTTCCTCGAGCGTCTTCTGCTGGAGCTCCTTCCGTCGCGGCTCCCACATGTGGTCGCGCATCTCCAGAACGTCCTTGAGCAGGAACCGCGGGCGTGACGGCAGCTTCTTGTCATCCGACAGCTCCACCAGCCGAAGAATGATGATCTTCATGATCGTCTTGTTCTCGGCGCGGTCGAACTTCTTGCCGACAGTCGCGAGCATTTTGCACAGCGCCTCAAGGTCTTCTTCGTCCGGGAAACGCACAGTCTGCGCCTGCACTTCGTCGCCCGGGAGGAGTTCGAGGCCCAGAAGCTGGAAGAGGCACCCTTGAACAACATTTTGCTGATCACAATACGCAAAACGATCAGCAGCCGTCCGTCGATCCACAAAAAGAGCAATAGAGTGTCGTACCTTGAGCATGTCCACCTTGTACAGCTCGCCCAAGAAGCGCATGTTTCCCAGCATCGTCCGCTTTGTACGCATCGCAAGCTGCTCCGTTGAAGCAAGGAACACAAGAGTAAGGTGATGCGCTTATCGTGTGAAGAAGGCAGGAGGTACTTACGATTTCCCGCTGTCGAGCTGTCATTGCGTCCGAGTCGGACTCTTCTGTAGGCTGTGGTTGCTCGTGACTCGTCTGTGGCACACAAGACAATGACAGCGCCGATAATGAATCGTCAGTTAGTGAGCACGCAATTCACTATCAATACCGACGGCTGAAAGCCACACACCGATTTCTCAAACTCGACTTGGCAGCGAGCGATCAGGAGGCGCTTGAAGCTGGTTAGACGCACGGCATCCTGGCGCGCTTGCTCAACTGTGTATAGCAAAGAGACATCGCCGCAATACTCATAAGAGCAAAGTTGACTGGAGTTGCCATGTATCGGAGACTGAGCCAACCTGTTGAAAACGGCCCGCCGATCAGTTCATCCTCTGTCAGATCGTTGGTGCTTGATTCTGAGCAGCAACGCAACCACAGCGTCAGTGACAACCTTGGATTCACAGTAATCCAGCTATCCAAACTCACTAGCGAAGTAGAATCGCCCCTTCTCCTGTTCGCCGACCACAACGATGGCCTCTTGGTGGTGGTGGAAGGTCAACGATGACAACGATGCTGCACAGCAAAATGGCACGAATCAGTACACACTGTATGCCACTTTAGATCGGGTGAACGGATATCGTACCGAAGTCGCAAGTAGAAGGAGTATCCGTGTCAGCAGCCGCGACATCCAAGCACTCTCGTACGCTAGAAACAGGTAATGTGATGAGTGTCCTCGCTCAAAAACCCATCGCACCAGGAGAGCCCACCTTTCGAACGGGCCAGAGTACGACTCGAAGCGCTCTCCACTCATTGCCAGCCAGAAATGCGCCTATAGCAACATGGGAAGCCAAATGCCGTTAGGTGATGCTTCAACGTATACTCAAACGCATGAGGTAGTTCTCAACATTGGTCCACGAACGCACCTTCGGATTTGTTGAATCCACCACCGTGTGAATGAACTTCCACATCTTTGAACCTGTCCGCTTCTCGAACTCTTTGCATAGATCGGCATAGACGTCCGCAAAGTTTGGCTCCTCAAGCGCCTTGACCATGATTGTGGACACGATCGACCTAGATTCACCACAGACACGAGTAGCAAACCAGTTAGACCCATAAACGTTGGGCGGAGCACGAACTGCTCTTGGAGGCTTACCTTAGCAGCGCCAGGCTCGTGATCTCGATACTGCACAGCTCATTCGTGATCTTCTTGAACTTCTCCCGTGTGAGTTTGTTGAGTAGTGCCTTGACTTGACTGAGAACACTTTCGCCGCCCTCCTTCTCCTTCTTTGGCACCCAGCGGTTCTCCGACACGGTGAGCGGTTCTACTGGGCCATCAAAGAGAGGCGGAGGAGGGGGTTGATACCCTCCACGACGCCCACTCCCTCCGCCGCCTCCGCCGCGTCGGTCTCTACCACGAGTCGAGCCCGCTCTATCACCGCCACGCTGAGGACCCTGTCGGGAGACCGGTCTCTCCCGATCGCGCTTGCGAACACTGCTGCCAATTGACCTAGTGGCACCACCACGAGCGCCTCCGCGTCCGTCAAACCTTCTTGCTCCCATTGGGCGCTCCGAAGGGTCTCGAAACTGAATCACTTGGGTGATCTTCATGTCCGGCAGATCCGCCGGTCTCGGAATTGCGAACGCCATCAATCTGTTGAAGAACAGTAAACACTTAGTTCCTTTCGTGAGATCAATCTTCACCAGTGTGCGGACATTACCGTCGGAGCTCTTGGATGGAGTACTTGATCTTGGCAGCTAAGCCCACAGATTGTGATGGCCGCGTTGATGTGCTAATTGCAGCCTTCAGGGAAGACTGATACGGCACCGCCCGACGAGCGTCTTCTTTCTTGGCATCTGCTTGGTCGATCCGAGCGTAGAACGCTGCAGTCCGCGCTTCTTTGTCAGCTCCAGTAAGTGGCTGCGATCCACTGCGCACGTCGCGCAATGCGGAGGCGGTTGATCGAGGCTCGAATCTCTGCCTATCACTCTTCAAGGAAGGTGCGCTCTTGTCGAGACTCTGTTCACGCTCGAGTTTCCGCGCCTCCATCCGTTCGCGAAGGGTGTCGGCCAACTTCTTTCGGTCCGTCTCCGCTTTTTCAACGTCCAGTACTCTTCCGGCTGAAGGCGGTGGGCCGTCGCCAGGTTTGGTCGCTCCACCGACAGACGCACGGGAAAGCGTCGGCTCAGATCCTCCTTGTCGTCCAAAGACACTTTGGCGGTCAGATGCATGCTCCGAGGTGGCCATTTTGCCGGAGGAAAGCGTCGAACGCAAGAAGCGGCCGCCAGCTTCGTGGTGACCATTATCCCCTCGGGCGTCATGCGACATGGCTCGCATTCCGAGAGCGCTTGTCCGTCGGAGGCCTCGTTCTGACCCATCCAGAGACGTACGTCGCGTGAAGGAATCCTGGGGTTGCCGGAAGCTTCTTGTGCTTTCAAACCGGCCACTTGAACTCGGGGGACCGGACGGTCCAGAACGCTGGACTCGCACATCCTGGCTGCTTTTGGTTGACAGTGACGATTGCAGTGATGACCGCAGCGTCGTCGGAGCCCCTGCTGCTTCACTCGACATGCGTCGCAATCCGCCGCCAGTCGCGCTTCTATTGCGCGAGCCAAGACCGACCGCGCCGCGCTCTGTCGGTTCTGCAGTGCTTGGACGCAGACGATCATTCATCGGGCTGGTTCGCCGGCTGCTTGAGCGACTCCCAGGGCGACGGCGGTCTGCACGCGCTCGCCTTTCGCTGCGGTCCGAGCGTTGCGAGGAAATGCTGTCAGTGCTGTTCTTGCGGGATAGTGTCGGTCGCGCCGTCGGGATCGAGCGGCTCTCGTGGTCGTGCTCAACTTGGCGATAAGACGGCGCGGGCGACTGTCCGCGCTGTCGCTCATCCCGAGAGTCTCGACTGCTCGAGCGTCGAAATGAGCCGCCGCCGCGTTGGACTCGGCCAGCATGGGCTGGCCCATTCCCGTTCCGACCGTTGACTGGGTGCGAGCTTTGAGACGACCCGTGATCGTTCACAGACTGCGCAAGGGAGCTCTTGAACGGCTTCGACGCCTGCTTGCTTGGAGAGTGCTCCGGCGACGACAGTGAGATCACTCGGTGAGTGTGGCTCTGCGCTACTGGCTGCTCGCTGCCTTTCATAGTCTTTGCCGGACTGGCTTGGCGATGACCCGCTGGTGCTGCCGAGTTGTTCCGCTTCGCCTCGTTGCTCCAGTCTCGAATGCTACTGTTGATGCTCGACTGAGGCCGCTCGCTTCGCTCAACAACCACATGGCGCTCACTCTTTGCCTCCACTTTGTTCGGCAGCGGCTGCTTCTTCCCCTTGTCGAGCGAATCCCTCAGCGACGACCGAAACTGCGTCGGTGCCGGACCTTTGCCCAAAGGCGTTTTGCCGCCTTCTCCCTTCCCTGTCGCGTCACTGCCAACCATCTCGACTGTGCGGTGGCTTTTCTTCTCCCCGACCGGCTCTGCAGCGTCACCACCGCGCTCAACGCGCCTGTAGGTTGTCTTGTTGCCGCTGGGCTTGCGACTTAGCCCACCGCCTCGTCCACCGCCTGTTATGCGCACATACAAGCGCACACACGGCCCACCAAGCACCGCGTCCTTCAATTAGTGCTTACCGAGGTCGCATTCAACGCGAGGGCGCCCAGGAATGGGTCCAAGATGGCTGGTCCTTCCATCTTGGGCAAAGATACGCAGACACCGGGATCTATGCCTCCGCGTCTTCCTCCCCACGCCATGCGCGCTCGTCCGCGGCCGAGAAGAAGGCGGCCAGCCATACAAGACCAGCGGTACACCGCCACATACCTCGCTTCCCCTCGCGGGGCACGGAGCGCGCGCCTGCTCCATCCATCAACCCTTCACGGCCGTCCTTCCTTCCTTCCTCCTCCGGTTCTTCTGTGCTCGCGTTTCTCCCTTCTTGCCTTTCACAAGCACGGCTTGGGAGAACAAGAAATCAGTAGGTACTGAAGTACTGTACCACTTGAAAACCGTTTTGTACCGGTTTTATCTTTAAACTATTTTCAGTACTTTGTGCTCTGGAGCAGAGTGATGGTCTGTATTTTTACGCGCGCTCGACAGCCACCGGAGCTGCTCGCCCAATTGCGCCAACCATTGTTGGTGGTACATGCGACTTGGTGGCGGCTCTCTGCTTCGCGCCGCTGTTCCCTTTCGCCCGCCGCTGCTCCGACGCTCGGCTGCCAAGTTCAAAGTCCTCTGCAGCACCATGGCGAGCCAGACCGCGGAGCTGGCCCAGAAGCTGCAGGCCAAGCCGGCGCCTGCCGGCCACAAGATCATCCGCGAGGGCAATGGCGTCATGATCTTCCCCGAGCAGAACAAGGTCTTCTACAACAACGTGCAGGTGCTGAACCGCGACCTGTCCATCTCGGTCATCTCGGAGTTTGCGCGCACCCGCGCGCGCGAGAAGCTGCTCAAGCAGGAGCGCAAGGAGGCGACCGCCAGCGGCGTCGCCGCCGCGGACTTCACGCCCAAGGAGCACAGCGACGAGGAGATCGAGGCACACTTGCGCGACACGGCCGCGGACTCGGGCATCACGATCTTCGAGGCGCTCTCTGCCTCGGGGCTGCGCTCGATCCGCTACTTCCAGCAGATCCCTGGCGTCAAGTCCATCCTCGTCAACGACATGGACGCGGCGGCCGTCGAGTCCATCAAGCGCAACGTCGAGTTCAACGAGCTGCCGCTCGACCGCGTCATCCCGAACGAGGCGGACGCCACCGACGTCATGTGCGTTACTATTGAACTGCTCTCAGACCTGAAGGGAGGCACTGACGCACGAGGAATGGTATAGGTACAACCACCGCAAGGACAAGGACCAGTTCGATGTGATCGACCTGGACCCGTACGGCTCGGCGTCGATCTTCCTTGACGGCGCGGTTCAGGTAGCGCCTTCTATTTGTATGTAGCGAGGTGGTGACCGGTTTTCACTAACGTTTGCGTGCTTCCTTGACTCGACGAATCCTTTAGAGTGTCGCCAATGGCGGACTTCTCTGCGTCACGTGCACTGACATGGCCGTGCTCTCTGGCAAGAACCCCGAGGTCAGTGACGATGGTCTCACTATATCCTGTCGATGGATAGCCTTGCTAACATGCACGGTGGCGTTGCAGGTGTGCTTTTCGAGGTACGGGGCGGTCCCGAACAAGGCCAACTACCTGCACGAAATGGCTCTTCGCATGGGTACGATCATCTTTGACCCTTGGGTGATAGGTTTCCCTTGAGCACAACGCTAATAAGGCGGGGTATCTTTTCCTTCAGTCCTCCAGACGATTGAGGCGTCCGCGAACCGCTACGCGCGCCATATCGTCCCGATCGCGTCGTGCAGCATCGATTTCTACGTCCGCGTGTTTGTTCGCGTCTACAAGTCCCCTGTGAACGTCAAGCAGGCAATGACCAAGCTGTCGTACGTTTTCCAGGTGAGATCTATGGACACGTTGCCATGCTGTCATCCAACCCATACACTCAGCTCACACTGCGTTCATTGTCAACAGTGCGTCAACTGCGACAGCTTCCACCTGCAGCCTCTCGGCGTCGCGTCGGGCAACACTTTCCACGCTTCGCGCGGCCCCGTTGTCGGCCAGCAGTGTGACCAGTGTGCAGGCAAGTACAAGATGGCAGGCCCCATTTGGTCGGCGCCGATCCACAACCGCGATGTCGTGCTCCGCATCCGCGACCGCGTGGCTGCGTCCACGACCGAGTTCCCGACCAAGGAGCGCCTTCACGGGCTCCTCACGACCCTCTCAGAGGAGCTCGTTGACGCCCCGCTGCACTACACGTTGCCCGGACTCAGCAAGACGCTGCACTGCTCGAACCCACGCATGGACCAGCTTCAGGGCGCGATTCGTCACGCTGGCTACGAAGCGTCCCAGTTCCACAAGGTGCCCGATGCGATCAAGACGACGGCTCCGAACGACGTCATCTGGGACATTATGCGCTGCTGGGTGAAGAAGCACCCTTTGAACAAGAAGCGCGAGGGGCAGGAGACGCCTGGTTCCCGTATCCTGGCCAAGGAGCCGAAGATCGAAGCCAACTTCTCGTCCAAGCGTCCTGCAGCGCATGAGAAGCCCAAGGCGCTGCGCTTCCCTAAGAACCCCGAGCCAAACTGGGGCCCGAAGGCTCGTGCCGTTGGCAACAAGGCCTCGGCGGCAGCTGCGACCGCGGAGGACGGTTCCGGTACGCATGCGTGGTCTATTGTCATGGGTGCAATGGAAACTTACATTCGCGTGTGGATGGTGTGTCTGTCGGTAACAGAGAAGGCTGAGCCGGATGCGAAGAAGCCCAAGACGGAGTAAACTGGACGTGCACTCGCGCATCCTTTGCTTCTTGTCCCTCAACTGTCTTTTCATCTCTAATATAGAGTCGAGCTTGCATTTTCGCGTTTGTCTCGGACTACCTCAGCGGCCTACCCGAGCAGCCTACCCGAGCGAGTCACTATGCCATACCTTGGATTTCAGCTCCTGGTACGTCAGCGGGTACTCCTCCTCGACGTTGTCCTTCTTACGCAGCTCCTCGATGGACATATGCGGAGGACGCAAGCCGTTGTACCTGTACGGCTGCTGCTTGGCGACGAGAGCGGTGATCGCCTTGAGAGTGGTCGCCTTTTGCCCATCCGGAGAGCTCGACGCGTTCATGTGGACGGGGGAAGCACCGCCGCCACTACCACCCACTCCTGAACGAGGGCGAGCGTCCGGAGGAGTGGCATCGAGCGCGAACACGCCTCGGCGGAGCTTGAACGCGGATGACCCCCGGTTTCTAGTTGGAGACGCGCGGTTTGGCTCGCTCGAGTCGATGTTTGCATGCGCTTCGGACTCGGCGGTCTGATCGGCGAGGATTTTGTTGTGGTACTTTTGCAAGACCGTCACGATCTGCTCCTCGACTTGTCCGAGGATCTTCTTCAGGTCGCTTTCGGCTGTATGAGCATCGTGCCAGGTGAGCCGTAATAGCCGTGAGCGGTTGCTGATGTACTGTACTGTAGTGCAGTACGCACCGTGAAGGTCGGGGCATCCGATGCGCGAGTGGAACAGCATGATTGACGGCTTGAGCGCTTCCAAGAAGCTCTGTAGCTGCTGGTTTGCCGCCTCCTTGTGCTTCTTCTGCTCATTGGTAAACTGTTTTGGAACAAATAGGCAAACACGATCAGGCCATGCGCGCCATCTCACGAAGCGGAACCTAATCCTTCACCTGTAGTTTCTCGCGGAGGCT
>JAADXZ010000377.1:0-23915 GCA_023338055.1 Phytopythium mirpurense | reverse complement strand
TGGCAGTGCAAGCACTGGAGCCGCAATCAGACTCGCCTTGACGTCCGAGAAGGCCTTCTCGTGGACCGACGTCCACTCCCAATCCACCTCCTTCTTGAGGAGCAGTGTCAATGGCCTCGCCATTTTAGCGTAGTTCGCGCTGTACTTGTGCAAGTAGTTGGCAAGACTAAGCCACTTCCGCAGGTCCTTCTGGTTCGTGGGAACCGGCCAGTCAACGCAGTGCAAGCACTCATTCACTATCAGAATGCTGAGGAAGAAGATCCGAGAGCAAGTCGTCAGCGACACTCGGTCGGGTTCTTATTGAGCTGAAGGCGAAGAGGGTGTGCGAGGAAGGCAGCGACTGCAACAAGGTGATTGCTCCTTGTTATGGCGACCGGCCCCGGTTATGAGTCATAAAGTTACTAATGATCTCCAGCTGAATGATCGGGTTGGATTACTGTACTACTGTACGTAAACATAGTTCGGCAATCTTGAACAACGAAGGGATTGTTAACTACAGGTTAATAACTAAACCATCGCTTCGATACAGTATTCATGAGTACAGTACCGGATTTACGCCGACTTTTTGAAACCTGAAATCCTCAAACCTAAAACCATCTTCACGAACATTGGAATACTTGAGAAAGTGTTTAGCCTGAGCGCATAGCATGTATCCCGCGAGACCTGAACACTTGTCCGCATCTCGAAAGCTTAAATATTCGCGCCGAGAGAGGCGCTCGAGCAAGGCAACCTCGGGCGATTGATTTTAGTCGTTGGAAGGCGAATGGCCGCGTCTAAAGCCAACCAATTTCACGACCGCGAGGGAGAAAGTGAAGCATTTCGACACCACTCGAAATAGACATAGTACCGAGGTGCGGCTACTTGACGAAAGCCGCCCGAAGGTCCCTCCTCGTCGGGCAATGTTTTCAAGCGGCCACTGCTCAGCAATACGGGATAAATAGAGTGAAGCGCTGTGCAGCTTGTCTGGATTGTTTCCGATCCTGATGAGATTGAGATCGAAACGTAGCACTGATGCGGATTTTACGATGTTTGCCCAAAATGAGGCTCAATAAATCAGTTATCTCCAAAGATACTACATACAGTATGAATCGCACAAATATTGTGTGAAAAATCAGTTTTGCCAATGAAAAAGTCATTTTGTCAAATCGAGCAACATTTCTTTTCAGCAATTTTGTGACAGGTGTGGCTCGCCAAGCACAACTGGACGACGCCGAGCCTCAACCGACACGTGCTTGTCCCAGTTGCATCGCAGCTATGCTGTGAATCAGTGGCTGGATCTGTTTTACCGCCAGCTCCTATTCTTGGGGGACCAGCCGCCAGCCTTCCTCGCAACCCTACACAGCTGTTCGGGCTCCGCCTCCACCACCACCTACCTACCTCATCATCCGCTCGGTCCACAGTACAGTACACATTTTCAGTCATCAGTTTGGCTCCGAGGCTCTTGTCCGCAACCGCTCCACGGCCATCGCCCGGCGTCCAGGACTCGTATGGGCAAGGTCCGGGTCCCCGAGGGGCTGCTGCCGTCGCGGCTGGCGCTGTCTCTCGGCCAGGAGCAGGAGCTGAGCGACCTCGCGGACCGGCTGGTGGCCGAGACCATGCAGGCCAACGCGCACTTCCTCGCCAACGGGCGGTCGCTGCCGCGCGAGCAATGGAAGCTCGTCAAGACGCGGGAGCAAGTGCAGGTCTACCGCTCGCGGCGCGCGCGGCGGGGCGACGACGACGGCGCGGGTCCGCAGCGGCCGCGCCTGCTGTCCAACAACGCCTTCATCGAGCGCCGCGCCGGGCGCCACACGCGCACGCGGCTCGGGTCCGCGGGCACGTCCAGCCGCCGCACGTCGTCGATCGACACCAACTCGTTCAGCGTGTGCGAGGACGAGTCGGGCGGGCTGCTGCTGCAGTCCAAGCCGGCGCACGTGCCGCTCATCGTGGCCTCGGGCGTGCTCAAAGGCACGGTCGAGGACGTGGCGTTCGGGTCGCTGGCCAGCTCCGAGTACGCGTGGCGGCAGCGCGCGGCGTACGTGAACGAAAGCATGAGCGACGGACGGCGACTGCTCGCGACGCTGCAGCGGCCGACGGCAGACGACCCCTTCCGCTTCCTCGGCATCAAGTGGAGCACGCGCGACTACGGCGCGTTCATCAAGCGCCGCGACTACCTCGTGCTCGAGTCGACCGGCATCGCGCTCGACTGGGACGGCGAGCGCGTCTTCTACGCGCTCGAGCACTCGATCGAGCTCGCGCAGTGCCCCGGGCCCGAGTCGCTGCAGCTCGACATAATCCGCGGCAACCAGTCCATCTGCTACCTGTCGCGCCAGCTCGACCAGGCGCAGATCGAGGTCTACTGCCGCGGCTTCTCGGACGCCGGCGGCGGCGTGCCCGAGGCCGTCGGCGCGTCCATCGTGGCCTCGGGCATCGCCGACATTGCCAACATTGTCGAGTGTTCCAACCTCAAGAAGCTCGCGTGCAAGATCCAGCTCGACCGCGTCTCGCACAGCACTGGCGGACACTCGGCTTCCTCTGGTCGCGCGCCGCGCTCGTCGCTCGAAGTGGCGGCCGACGAGGCGCAGGCAGACTGCGGTGTCTGCGGGAAGAGTCTGCACAAGAAGCTCAAAGGCTTGCTGCACTCGGGGTCAGCCTGCCGTATCTGCCGACAGGTGTGTTGTCGCCAACTGTACTCTTGATTGTGGAACTGCTTGGCACGCACTCGAAGCTGACGTTTGACGTGGGGATGGATGGACGTGGCAGGCCGTCTGCGGTAAGTGCAGGGTGCAGAAGAAGCTGCTGGTGGACGCGGGCGAGGACGCGGCGCTGCGGCAGTTCGCCTTCTGCCTCCCGTGCGTCATCAAGTCCAACAAGTCGTCCGCGTGGGACGTGGCGCTCGTCGGCGTCGCGGCTGGCAGTCCCTAGACTCTCTTGACGCAGTGACCAGCGGTAACTGCGACCCTGCATTCCCCTCCATTTCTCCACTCAGATAGACGCCTTGCACTCCACCACAATGTAATTTAAAGCCAACGATCAGCGTGCAATGTGTGGAAGATGGCTTGTATCACGTTGAAGTTGTCGGGCGACTGAAGAATGAGTCAACCTCCCCATGCGCCAGTCAAACGGAAGGATGATGGGCGAGGTACCGAGTCACTGGTGCGGCTCGTCTGCTGATAAGCCGGTGGTGCTACGTAGCGATTTGGATTTGAATTTGAATTTGAATTTGATAAGCGCGTGAAAGGAATTACCTGACCAATAAGCGGTCGACTTGCGGCGTGTTCGACCTCAGCTCAGCGGCGGTGGGAAGGAGGGAGGGAGGGAGATCGCCGCGGCTTCATCCAATGTCGGGGTACGCGATGCGGCCGTCCCAGCGCTGGCACACGCGCCAGAGCGCGCGGTAGCTGATGCGGCGCATGGGCGTGAGCCGGTGGTTCTGGATGTGCGAGACGACGACCGACAGGTTGACGTTGCCGGCCAGCTGCTCGCTCATGAGCTTCATCAGCATGATGAGGTACAGGTCCTTGGCACGCACGAGCGCGTCGCATCCGCCGAGCATCACGAACCCCTCGTCGCGGACGGCCTTGGCGCACGTCAGGTACTGGGTCGCGACCGTCTTGCTGTCGCCGCCGCCGTCGTTGACCTCCACCTCCTTGGTCACGAGCGTGTTGTAGTAGTAGTACTCGCCCAGCGGTCCGCCGCAGCCGTAGGCCTCGAAGGAGGTCATGAGGTCCGGCAGGCGGTCGTCACGCGGGTAGTACTCGCTCTTGTTGCGGTACCACTGCACGATTTGGATGAGTCCGTAGGCGAACGGGTGCGCGACGAACACAGCGAGGCACACAAAGTGCTGGGTGAAGAACATCTTGGACTTGTTGCACTCGCTCGCGCCGAGCGAGCAGGACGAGGACGTGGCCACGACGTAGTGGTCGCTGTCCTTGACGAAGAGCGACCAGAGGAAGACGCCTAGCGTCGCGAGCATCCACGAGATGCGCGCGAAGTAGTACGAGTCGTTGTTGGCCATCTTGGGCCACAGCGTGACGGCCGCGCGCACGTCGAGCTGGTGCAAAAGGATGTAGCTGACGCCCGAGACGTAGACGATCTTCTTGCCGAGCACGTGCTGGAGCGCGTCATTGGTGGCGATGTACGCAATGCCGAAGATCTGGTAGTAGAGCACGTAGAGCAGCTGCAGCGAGATGATGCAGAAGGTCGGCAGGCGCAGGAGCTGCTGCACGAGGTGGAACGTGCGCAGCGCGTCGTTGCGCACCGCAATGATCAGGATGAAGAGCAGCAGCGCCAGCGCCTGCGCCGCCACGGCGAACGTGAACTGCAGCCGCGGGAGCTTCACGTCGGCACCGGCAACGCGGAACATGGTCACGTACACGAACGGCGAGGTCGCGTCGGGCGCCGAGATGGTGAGCTTGTCGGCCAGCGTCGAGCCGTACGTGTTCTGCGCGATGATGTCGTCGAAGCTCTGGCGCTTCTTGGAGGGGATCGTCAGTCCCTGGCCGGTTCCCGTCCTGGCCGTCAGGTAGAACATGCGGTCGCGAACAGGGGCGGGCAGACCCATGACGTCGAACCACTGGTTGGTCGGGCCCTTGGCGGCGTACTGGAACGCGCCAGAGATGGCCCGGAGGTCGGACAAGTCGGGCAAGATCTCAACCGTGTCGCGGTTCATCCCTGAGCACGTGGGCGGCTCCAAAAGACCGACTAGGACGGCCTCGCGCGTGTTCTCGATCCAATTGCCAGTTGACACGAGGCCACCAATGTCGGCGGGTGTGACGAGCGCCTGGATGTAGTGCATGCTGACAAACTCGGAGCCGTTGCGGCACAGGCCGTAGGCGCTCACGCCCCCCTGGTGGCCCGTCATGAGGATGCACTCGGGCGCGTTGGCGTTGGCTACGTCCAGGATCGAGCACGCGCCGGTGTAGGCGCTGTCCTTGTAGTCGCTCGCGTCCAGGAACGGGTAGTTTAGGAATGTCGTGTCGTCCGGCTGGGGGAACCACGAGACGGCCGTCTCGCCTGACTCCATCTTGGCCGCAAACGTGTCGAAGAAGCCCGCGCCCATGAGGCGGGCCTTGGCGTACTTGCCGAGCTTCTTGACGACAATCCCGCTGTCGTCCTGCAGGTTCTCCGCGTCGATCGAGCTGTCGAACAGCGGCGCCGACGTGATGCCGAGCGCGATGAAGAACAGGAGCAGTCCGAGCATCGCCTGGACGTGCGTCGCCTCGCCTGGGGGCCGGATGGGCTTGCCGTCGCGCAGGTTGCAGTCGCGCAGCTGGATGGGGCGCAGGCTGTGGTAGTTCTGCGACACGATGTCCGTCTCGAGGTACTCGATCTTGCTGCGCGTACGGGACTCGGCCTGAGGGCTCTTGGACGTTTTCGACGCAGTGCGTAGCGAGGACTTGACGATCGTGCCGAAGGTGCGGAGGCGGCCACTGCTGTCGCTCAGGTCGGAACTCGGGCTCGGGTAGGGGGTGACCATGGCGGAGGTGGCCAGGATCATCTCGTCAACACTCGGGTCTGCTGGCGGCAAAGCTGGCAGCTCTCGGTCAGCCATGGCGGCGTTGCACGAGCGCTTGGAGCGTCGCGGGGTGAGAAGCTGCGGGGCCGGAGTGTTTTGCCGACGCTACCAATCGGCAAATGACGGAAATGCACACTAGCGGTGGTTTTGGCCTCAAGCGGTGTAAATACTCACCACGGCTACGATGCCGTTGATCAACTTTCTAGACGTTACCGGTTTATAAATACCTACAGTGCCCCCTGAACGCCACCACTGAGGCCTGCAAGCGCGTGACGTTTCAACGCGGTCAATGAGCATGAAGACTTTGTATAGGAAGCTGCTGCGGCGCATGTAACCTAGCACGCATCGTGCCCATTGTCGCACACGAACAAGATCTCCTCAGTTTCTATGCTCCAGACACTTCTAATACCCACGATGAAGCGTACTGTTACCAACGACCGACCCATGACGCGCGTCCCTTCACGTGCCTGTCTGAGTCTATAGGTTAGAGCCCCGCGATGCGGAGGCCACGACCGGAGCCTTCCTTCTCAAACGACTCCTGTTCTGCAAGGGTATCGTTGATTTCCTTGAGCGTTTACTTGGTAGAATCTGTTTCATCACCAAAGACCTGAGCTCAATGCACTACCCATTTTCACGCATGGTGAGTATAACATACTTTCACTGACGCATATGGAGTCACTGCAAATGGGCGATCGATAACGCTGCACGTGTTTGAAGGTTTCACCGTCTTGAAGTCGGTTTCAGCGGGTGTGCGACGCGGCTCATGGTCACCAACAGCTCCCTGGTTTCACGTCAAGATACTATGATTAGGAAGGATTGCGGGAATATCCGGATGGATATTCCTATTTCCGGAGGCAGAAGGTCTCGTGGCGGTACGACCAGACGCCAAAGGAAGAGACCGACGTCGCCTCCGTAGGCCAGCTCTATTTGCATGTTTTCTCGATTCTCCTTGTCGGCGGAAGCACGACCCGCCGCACCTCGCCCTCCATCTCGGATGGCAACACAATACAACCCCGATTGCCCCACGACCTCTGCAGGATGGAAACTTAACACAGCAGATCGCACTATGAATAGGAAGGATTCTTGACACAGCAGATCGCATTCGCACCTCCTAAGGCAGCTTTTGAGTCTAGCACTGATACTGGGTTGCGAGGAGGTTGGCGGGTACAGTGGAGTGGAGTCGCCACTAGAGACACCACAATCGAGCAAACAACGAAATGTCCGACCACTTAACGAACATGGCTATGGATGCAGAGTCGAGCCGGCAAGACGGAAGCCTTACTTCGTTATCGGTCCAGGGCCGCTATCCGGCACTGAGGGAGTCGATACTGGGCGACGATACTCGAAACCTCGAAAAGGTCGGGGGCCGTGGACACCTCGGCGGCGTTGACAAGACCACTGTCGATGGGTTAGCAGCGACTAGGCTGGATGGACGCGCCAGCGCAACGCGGAAGCGGATTGTAGGATTGGGGTGTAGGCGACACCAAGAGTGCGTCTGAGCCTTGTCGGACGGTAGTTGCCGACAAGGAGTGGATATTACAGCCAACAGGGAATGGACCTCGCATTATTATTATAAGATCGCGCTCTCGGATAGTGAGCCATGATGGTATCGGATATGGGCACGCTGAGGTGTCTGCGATCAGCAGAGCCTGGTGTCCGGAAGGCCATCAGGACGATATTGAAGTTGGATACCGTACAGTAATACGGAAGGGGCGCACATAAAATTGAGTATACTTCACAATGTGTACTGAATTGTTTGGATCCGCAATGTTTAGTCCTTCTTTTAGCACTCCTCAAGACTGAAATTAGACGTCCGATTGAGTACCTTATATCGCGCTTACTGTCACTCATATCCAAATAACGACCTCGCCGACATGATTTTAGAGCGAATCGCTCATCTCTCGATGTTGAGGCCGCCTGTCACGTGTGCAACCAACCACAACGAGACGACAGAGCGAGCGGCGCAGCGTCGTGTCATTACTGCCGAGCCTTTGGCGCCTCAAAGTGAAAGTCCTCACTGCGTCCAGTGCGTCTAGGACGCCATTTCGAGGATTCGCGCCGTCCGACGCCCGTGACAACACGGGAACGCATTGGAAGCGAGGCAGGCATGAAGTTCCAGCTGGCGGAGGACGCGTTCCCGGCGCTGGCGCTGCCCCGGGAGCGCAAGGAGGCGCTCGCGCATGAGGTTGAGGCGCTCGTGGCGCGCACGCTCGAGCTCAACGACGCCTTCTCGGGCGCGGGTCGGCAGCTCGACGCGCAGGCGTGGAAGCTGCTCAAGTCCAAGGAAAAGGTCCGCGTCTACCGCTCGCGCCGGCCGCCGCGCGTCCATCGAGACGACAAGGTCACAGCGGCAGCTGCGGCCATGGTCAGCCACGAACCGACCGCCGCGGCCCCCGCGCACCACGACGCCGGCGCGCTTCACCGCGTCTGGGCCGAGTGGTCGCCCACGTCCGAGTCCTCGTCCGAGTCGTCCTACTCCAGCGGCCCGTCCTACCACCGGTCGGACGGCCACACTGCGCCGACAGGCTCGTCCTCGGCATCCCCGCCGACGCGCTCGACGCGTCAGTTCATGCGCAAGCGCATGCAGAAGCTGCTCTCCTCCGGCTCCTCCTCCTCGTCGACTTCGACGCTGTCGTCCCAGACGTCCGTGTCGACGGACCTCTCGGCCAGCCACTCGCACAGCGAGCAGAGCGGCGTGCAAGACCCGCGCGCGCCTGGCGAGCGCGTCCCGATGGTCGTGGTCACGGGCGAGATCAGCGGCACGGTCGAGGACGTGGCGCTCGGGTGGCAGGCCGACACGCTGCCGCGCTGGCTGCAGCGTGACGCGTTCCTCGGCGACGAGTTCGAGAGCTGCCGCCTGCTCGGGACGCTGCAAGAGCCGACGGCGCAGCAGCCCTTCCGGTTCCTCGGCGTCAAGTGGGGCGTGCAGTCCTTCGGCAAGTTCTCGTCGCCCCGCGACTTCATCTTCGTGGAAGCCACGGGTGTCACGAGCAACGCGCACGGCCAGAGCGTGTGCTACCACGTGCGCCAGTCGGTGGAGCTTGCCGGTTTCCGAGAGCTGCTGGACGGTGGTCTGATCCGCGGATACATGTCGACATGCGTCACCTTCCGGGCGAGCGACGTCGACACGGTCGAGTTCTTCGGCCGCGGACTGCTGGACGCGCGCGGCGACATGCGCCGCAGTGTCAGCTGCAGTTTGTATGCAGAGCGGCTTCTGGTCGTGGTCGACATTGTCGAGTGCGCGCTCGCACAGAAGCTCATGCGGTACGCGCAGCAGCAGCAGCAGCAGAGCCAGCAGCGCCGCCAGCGCTCCGGCGACCGCTGGACCACGTCCCCAAAGTGCGAGAGCTGCCACAAAAGCCTCAACAAGTTCGGCACGCTCGTGCAGTCCGGGGGCGCCTGCTACTGCTGCCGACGGGTGAGTGCTGCGACCGCCTTATCTGCCATTTGAGGGCTGGGATGACGCTGCTAACTGCATGCATTGGTGGTGGTCTGGTGCGTGGTAACAGACGTTTTGTAGCAAGTGCACCGTGAGCAAGAAGATCGTGCTGCTCATGGGCGAGGAGACGCTCGCCAAGATGCTGCCCTTCTGCATGCACTGCATCCTCCAAGCGCGACAGATCCCGGCCTGCAGCGTCGCAATGGGCGCGGCGCAGCAGCCCCTGAAACCCGTGGAGGAAGTCTGCAAATAGCCCAAACGGACCCACGGCTTCCAGGGCGTGCACCTCAAGAGGTAGTCAGGGTATTTATACTGCTGCAAGGCTCAAAAGACCACGGTCAATTCAGACACCCGTCCACCAATTTTGGCACTGCATGCAGGCTCTAACAACTTGCTGGTGTCGGGTGTTGGCTGGCTCACAGCGTCAAGCCCGCACACGTCGCCACTCCCAGCACTCACTGCCACCATCTGCACTGTTGTCTCTCAAAGACGCCATGCCCGCGGTCGTACCGGAGGCGCCAAAGTTCACGTCTGTGCGGTCAGCGCGGTCTCTTGAAGCGCGTCCTGTTGCTCTAACAAGTACTCTCAGCGACGCGTCGAGCCGCCAAGCGGCGGTCGGCATGCTGCTGCTGTTCGTCGCGCTCGGTATCGCGTCCGGGCCGCTGTTTGACGGCTCCTTCGACGCCGAGAGCATGCGGGACGACGACGGACTGCTGGTGCGGAAGAACGCGTCGTACGCCAAGGCCTACTTCTTGGGCCCCGGGTTCTTCAGCGCGTTCGTCGACCGCTTCCGGTCGAACGTGACCGCGTCGCAGTGGTTCCCACAGCCCTATGACTCGGCGTTCCTCGGGTTCCCCTTCCTGGACCAGGCGGCCTTCCCGAGCGGAGCTTGTGCTATCCTGGACGCATCTACAGGCGCTAACTCGCCCGAGTGTATCCTCACGACGGGCCACGAGGGCGGCGTGAGCGCGTACGGGCTGTGCCGCAATGGCTCCGAGTTCGTGAGCATCCACTACCTGCTGCTGCTGGTGACGCCGACGGACATTGGCGGGCTCCTGTCGGCGGGTACGTGGGTCGAGAACCTGCGCGAGGTCATCATGGTGGGCCTCGCATCGCCGCCAGCGTGCACCAAGGCCTTCAAGCTCGTGGTCCACCCAAACCTGTCGGACCTCCGCGACATGTCGGGCGCCTTCGAGCGCGCGTCCGCGGACCGCGTGAACCGCTGGTTCGACATTGTGGAGCTGCCGCGGCCAGTGCGAAGCCGGCTGTTCTACGTCGCAGGGAAGCAGGACAACCGCCAGGGACTCATCCTGCCGTCGCGGAAGCGCCAGAGCTTCGACCGCATCATCGCCCAGAACGCGTTCGGCGCGACACTGGCCGACAGGTTGGAGATCGAGGCGCCCTTCCCCGCCAGCAAGCACATGTACATCACGCTCTACCGCGTCGCGGGCGCCGAAATCACGCTGCCGAGGCTCCAGTTCACGTTCGTCGTGGCCGCGCAGGCACTCATGCTGCTCGCGTTCTTCCTGTGCGTCGCGGCGCGCAACTCGGCGCTCAACACGTACAACTTCGTGCAGCAGATCCTGCGCCTGCCGACCTTCTGCGTCATCTCGCTGCAGCTGCTCTACGTGCTCTACTACCAGATCTTCGGCATCGCGTTCGTCGCCAACAACACGCAAGCGAGCGGAGTCTACGCCAAGAAGGTCGTGTACGCCACGGGCGTCAGCTACATTTTGCTGCACCAGCTCGACGTGCGCGCGGCCGTCACTATGTGGCCCAAGATGGCCAACAACGACTCGTACTACTTCGCGCGTATCTCGTGGATGCTCGCGTCGCTCGGCGTGGTGGTCTGGTCGCTGACGGTGCCGGATCCTGACCACTACATTGTGCGAACGCTGCCGACGTGCCAGCTCGGCGCGAGCGAGTGCAACGTCACGGCCATGATGCTCTTCCAGCACTACGTGTGCCTGTCCGTGCTGCTCGCCCACCCGGTCGTGTACGCGGGCATCCAAGTGATGCAGTGGCGCCGGAACCCGTTCGAGTACGTCATTGCCGATGTCCGCCCAGCTTTTGACCACAATACGTCCTTCGAGCACTTGGCGTGCGGCGGGGCGCTCACTGAGTACTATTACTACAACACACTGGTCACCGTCGCGCCTACTGGACCGTCCAAGACGCCCACGCACGCGACGTGCTCCAAGGCCGTCCGTGACGAAGGCTTCGTGATGCTAGGCGGCGGCTCGGGACTGCTCGTGCGCGCCAAGGACGTGTACGTGGTTTTGCTCATGAAGCTGCTCAGTCGACGCTTGGCCGCGCTGGTCAACCTGTCCATCTGCGTGGCGTTCGTCCTCGACGGCCGCGTGACGGCCATGAGACGCATCAGCTACCAGGCGCTTTGGACCACGTGCCAGCACTGGGACGGTCGCATCTCGTACCCCGACATTGGTTGACACACCAGTTGGAGAAGGCTGAGTCCACGTGCTGACACCACAGACACTCTTGTAGTGTGGCGAACGAGTATGTGGATGGACCTGATGAGCAACCCAGCGAGCTGATTGCTTTGGACAGCAGATATAGTAACGTTTCGATTCGACGCGTCCAGCTGCAGATGCCCAACGCGTCGTTGGTGAACGCGCGCAAGTCACGCGGGATGTGCAGGTGAACAAACTGTGGACCGTAAATGCAGCGTCAAAACATGTGCCACCGACGAAGTCTTGTCGGCACTGTCTGCTCTCGGCGGTCTTGATGCAGCGAGAGGAGCGTCGCGAATGACGGACGGAGCACATTGATGTGGAGACGATCAAGCATATGGCACTGTCAATCGGAATTGGATTCGAACAGCAAGCGACAGGCTTCCAGCTGGCTCTGCCGATCTTGATGGCGAGCCATTACCAGTGGAGACCAGTGGAGGCGTCCGAGGCTCTCCCCATCACTGAGGATCTCCGTCACAACGACTCTTAGGTCGCGGAGTCTCGGTCCTCACTTCGCACCATTTCTCGATTCGTTCGACCGCGCTCAAGCTCAGCACCCACGACCAGTTCAGCCACCATGAAGGGGATCTTCGCCGTCCTCCTTGGGGGTGTTGCGATTGCGACCGCCTCCGCCGCCGACTACTGCGGCCAGTGGGACAACAAGAACACCGGCCGGTACATCGTCTACAACAACCTGTGGAACATGAGGAACGCGACGTCGGGCAGCCAGTGCACGGGCGTGGACAGCGTTAGCCCCAGCGACGACACCATCGCGTGGCACACGGCCTTCTCGTGGGCCGGTAAGCCTGCGGAGGTCAAGTCGTACGCCAACGCCGCGCGCATCTTCTCGCCGGTGCAGGTCAAGCGCGTCAAGTCCATTCCGTCGACGGTCAAGTACACGTACTCGGCGTCGGGCAAGCCGGTGCTGGACATGTCGTACGACCTATTCACGAGCTCGACCGCCAAGGGCAAGAACGAGTTCGAGATCATGATCTGGCTGGCCGCGCTCAACGGAGCTGGGCCCATCTCGAGCACGGGCAAGAAGATCGCGACCGTCAATATTGGCGGCGTCTCGTTCAACCTGTTCAAGGGCCCGAACGGCAGCACTACCGTGTACTCGTTCGTGGCGCACAAGACCATCAAGTCCTTCTCGGCCGACCTCAAGCTCTTCTTCAACTACCTGATCAAGAACCACGGCTTCCCGGACTCGCAGTTCCTCAACACGGTCGAGTTCGGCACTGAACCCTTCGTCGCCTCCAACGTCAAGCTCTCCGTGTCCGCCTACTCGGCCAAGGTCGTCACTGTCTAGAGAGAAGCAGTCGGTAGCACGATGGGTATGCCTAGTAAGTTGCTAGGTGCGCAGTGTGTGGCGTTGGAATCCAATTTGGATCGTGCGGAGATAAAGCTCTCACATACAGTACCGGTAACCGCCCGCGGTCTCTCGATCGCCCATGGGCAAGCCCAAGTGTGCAACGGGACGCGTTGACTCATTGCAGCATTTGTAGCGCGGGCAGATCACGGTGGCGCTTGTCTGTGCTCGGCGAGTGCTTCGGGATCGGCCATGACCCGTTTCCCGCCTTATTAGTCGTTGCCACAGCAGTGCAGTAGTGTACACTGTACAGTACAGCTGTTGCAAGTTGCTGAGCAAGGTGTTGAAGGAGCCGCAGGGAAAGCCATGTGTTTATGCGGCACCGATCACGACGCATGGTTGTGAGGACGTTTCGTTTTGACGATGTAGAGGATTGTGTACTGTACAGTATTGCCTCTTGTTTCTGAGACCGTGCACTGGAAGCGACGCGGCCAGCTGGAAGCTGGCAACGACGCGCCAACTCTCGAACACCTCAGCAAACCATACTTTAAAACCTTTTATAATTTATATGTTGCATTAAGTAGTTTAAATAATATTAGTCTTATTGCATTTTTCTACATCAAAAACTATGTAATACATGAAATGATGCTAGATGGTTGGTTCTAATAGCATAAACTTTCTGTGTGCTGACTGGCTTGACCAGTTGTCCCTAATCTCGCAGATGGGATCAAAAAGGTCCAGCTCACCTACAGTACTGTGCAAAGTACCCGACGTCGCGATTTGCTGACACTGTATCCCAACACACGCGCATCGACTGCAGGTTGTGTCCGTAAACTCCCATTCCTCCATTTACCCGTCGAACAGCAAGCCACTCGTCGCCTTACCCTCCCTCGCTCCCCAACCCATCCGCAATGAAGGGACTGTTCGCCGCCATCCTGGGCGCCATCGCCGTGTCAGCCGCCTCGGCCGCCGACTTCTGCGGCCAATGGGACAACCAGAGATCGGGCAAGTACCTCGTGTACAACAACCTCTGGGGCAAGGGCCAGGCCTCGTCGGGCAGCCAGTGCACGGGCGTCGACAGCGTCAGCTCCAGCGGCAACACCATCGCGTGGCACACGACGTGGTCGTGGGCGGGCGGCCACGGCCAGGTCAAGTCGTACGCCAACGCGGCGCTGCAGTTCTCGCCCAAGCGGATCTCGGCCATCAAGAGCATGCCGACCACGGCCAAGTACTCGTACACGCTCAAGGGCAAGCCGATCGCGGACGTGTCGTACGACCTATTCACGAGCTCCACCGCCAAGGGCAAGAACGAGTTCGAGATCATGATCTGGCTGACGGCGCTCAACGGCGCGGGCCCGATCTCGAGCACGGGCAAGAAGATCGCGACGGTGAGCTTCGGCGGCGTCTCGTTCAACCTGTTCAAGGGCCCGAACGGCAGCACCACCGTGTACTCGTTCGTGGCGCACAAGTCGGTCTTCTCCTTCTCGGCCGACCTCAAGCTCTTCTTCAACTACCTGATCAAGAACCACGGCTTCCCGTCCTCGCAGTACCTGAACGTGTTCGAGTTCGGCACGGAGCCCTTCTCGGGCAAGAACATCAAGATGACCGTCTCGTCGTACTCGGCCGCGGTCAACTAAGAGCTAGCTCTTAGTTGCAGAGCCGTCGAGAGGGTGACACCGCAGAGAGCCGGCCGATCGATCGTTCAGCACCCCCGCCAGTGTTTGATGTCAACTCCGTTTCGAGCAGTATACATTAAATCGTTTTGCTGTTCGTCAATACTCCGAAGTATCAAATGCACACGCAGCAAAGACCCCTTGACTGGCAGAAAGCGCTCGGTGGCATTCATTGTGGCATTCTCGACATGCCGCAGTCGACGCTTGTTGCTACCTGTGCTCGTGAGAACGCGCCGATTCATTCAACAATATTGTGTCTTGGGCTGTGCCAACCAGCTACCGTACTATTAGACACTGACTGATCAGCAGATACCTCGACATAAGGGTGTCAACGCCATGACAAGGGTCCGATCGTTGCTCAGTTGTTCAGTCAACCCCTCTTGCAAACTGCATCTAATCTCGGTGTGCATTTCTATCTTCCAGAGAATACTATTGGCGCCTGGCTGTTTTCCTGGAGGGAGTCCAGGAACAGTCGACGATCACAGCTGCTGCGTAGGAACCTGACAAGGAGCTGCTCATGTTGACGTCGCGCTTGGTTGAAGGATTCGTTTGGCTTGTACACATGCGGTGACCTATTGTTGAATGATTGGATGGAGGTGTTTGAGGCGAGTTGTTGCACGAAAGGAACCCGCATGGTGTCATGGAATCCAAGCGATCGGTCACTACTAGTGACGGTCCGTTTAGCGTAGCAGTCGTATTGTATGTTGCCAATGGTCCCTCCGTCGCTAGCGGAATTCCCACATGGTGTACAGCGTGGCCACGCAAGAGCAGTGCGGTCTCGTTCCTTTACAGTCCTCCGGCTATGTGTGTCGGCGCATTTCGCGCCGCGCCGCGCGTCCTTGTGAGCGAGCAGCAACGCTACATAGCAGTCTCTACAGTAAACCGTACGCTTCAAAGTACTTTCCTGGCAATACCGAGCGACAGCCCATTTCTCAACTCGCCAAGGAGCCAAACCATTTCTCCAAATCGCATACATTCTCTAAACTCCGCCGCCATGAAGACGTTCCTCTTCGCTGTCCTGGCCGCTGCGGCCATGTCGACCGCCTCCGCTGACAAATGTAAAGCCGCCACGTCCGCTCCGTCCGTCACGACGGCCGCTCCAGTGTTGACAACTGCTCCAGTCTTGACGACCGCTCCAGTCTTAACTACCGCTCCAGTCTTGACGACCGCGCCGGTCTCAACGACCACACCGGCCGCGACAAACTCGACGACTTCGCCGCCTTCGGAGGCTTCGGACGCTTCTTCGGATGCGTCGGACTCTTCGGAAGCCTTGGAGGCTTCCTCCGACTCGACCACCGCTCCAACCTCGTACGCCGACTTCTGTGACCAGTGGGGCACCGCCACGCCCGGCAACTTCATCGTCTACAACAACCTCTGGGGCAAGGCCCAGGCCTCGTCGGGGAGTCAGTGCACGGGCGTCGACAGCGTCAGCGCGAGCGGCAACACGGTCGCGTGGCACACGACATGGTCGTGGGCGGGCGGTCACGGCCAGGTCAAGTCGTACGCCAACGCGGCGCTCCAGTTCGACCCGACGCAGCTGTCGGCCATCTCGTCCCTCCCGACGTCGCTCCAGTACACGTACACGTGGGCCTCGGGCCAGGAGGAGCCGGTCGCGGACGTCTCGTTCGACCTCTTCACGAGCTCGACCGCCACCGGCAGCAACGAGTTCGAGATCATGATCTGGCTGGCCGCGTACAACGGCGCCGGGCCCATCTCGAGCACTGGCAGCGCCGTCGCCACCGCGACCATCGGCGGTGTCGCTTTCCAGGTCTTCTCGGGCAAGAACGGCGACGTGACCGTGTACTCGTTCGTGGCGAGCCGCACGACCACGACCTTCTCGGGCGACCTCATGGACTTCTTCGACTACCTCGTCAAGAAAATGTCCTTCTCCAAGGCGCAGTACCTCAACACGGCCCAATTCGGTACCGAGCCCTTCTCGGGCACCAACGTCACCATGAAGGTCTCGTCCTTCACGGTCGACATCGAGGCGTGAGCTCCGAGCTGGGGACACGGCCGGTCATGAGTGTAGCTCCTGCGTACTCCAATGTGGTCGAACTGTAGCTGTAATAGACGCACCCGTCGCTGTCGAACGTGGGCGATCGCTGCGCTCACCTTTGAGCGCTTCACGGTCGCGGTGGCTCTCGTACGGAGGACGGGGGCAGTGAATGCACCTACTTGCGCTCATTACAGTGCGTTCTGAGTACACGACGCGATTATACATTGCATGGTAGTCAGCACATAACGACCATCGTGCTACCTCAAGGTGCAAGTGCGAATTGAAGCTCTTGGGGCGCTGATCGACGTAGAGGCACTGCGGGAAGGGGCCTTTGCTCCCGCGTGTAGAACTGTACACACTACGTCTCGGACCTGCCCACGGGTCCTGTCCCAGTGCCCAACAACGGCTCCTGGTTGTTCAAGAGGACCCTCCGATCTGATTCCACGCCGGTGTCCTTCCGTTCAACGCCCAGTCGCCTGCATTTGACGCTTGGACGTCTGTTTGGCTCCTTATTGGTCGTGACTGTGACGTTGCCCCCCTCCCACACACAGACACAGACACAGACAGACACACACACACACACACGACCCGCGGTCAGGATGGGAGGAAGCGACTTCGCCCCACCGGAGGCGGGTGACCCGACGTTACGGCTTCTGGAGCGCGATGGACGCCAGCCGCTGTGCTCCCGCTCTTCTACCGCGTGCCACTTTGAAAGTGTCGGCATTGAAACCGAGCGGCGCAGGCAAGCAGGTCAAGCGATTGCTCTGGCGACGTCACAGCTGCTCAACACGTGGGAAATATATATCAGAGGTTTAATTGCTGATCAACTGTATAGACACAGCGTAGCAGAGCCAATTAAATACTGAATTATATTGATTCAAACAGGCTTTGCACCTGGCTATCATCACTATGCCCGTGGGACCCTTCTTCGAATCTCCAAATCTCCAACTTGTACAAATGCATGCACAAGCACTGCTCCATTGTCCTCGACGTCCTGCACCATACGTACAGTAGTATTAGTTTCTCCCATGACTGACAGACAGAGAGGGTCGCGTGTGCGTCAGCGGCGGAGAGGCAGGGCGCTTTACCCTCGCCCAGTGTGTATTAGTCTCACGTGTGCCGGCGGCTCCTCGGTGGGATTGACTAATTGAGTCAGTGCGAGTTCCCATCGGACCGGTCGACTCGCTCTTTCTATGGGGTTCACGCTGCCGCAGGGCACGTTCCCGCCGCTGGCGCTGTCGGAGCGTCGGCGGCGCGCGCTCTTGGACGAGGCCACGCGCGTGGTCGGCGAGGCGCTGGCGGCCAACGAGGCCTTCATCGCCGACGGCCGCGTGCTGCGCGCGTCCCAGTGGAAGCTCGTGCGCGCCAAGGAGGCCGTCCGAGTGTACCAGCAGCGCGCGGACGCGAGTCGGAGCGGCGCGGCCGTCCATAGCAGCAGCAGCAGCTCCGCCGAGACGCGCGACTTGAGCGCGGCCGATCCGGCGCGCGCGACGGTCGTGGAGGCCATGAAGCGGCCGCACGTGCCGCTGCTGGCGCTGCACGGCGTGGTCGAGGGCACGCTGGAGGACACCATGTACGGCGTGTTCGCGGACGACGACCGCTCGTGGCGCTGGCGCAGCGCGCACGTGCGCGACCGCTTCGACGACGCCAAGCTGCTGGCGACGCTGGCGCGGCCGGACGCCCGCGACCCGTTCCGCTTCGCGGGCGTCAAGTGGTTCGCCAAGGAGCACCCGGCCGTGCTCAGCTCGTTCGTGCAGCGGCGCGACTTCGTCATCGTCGAGGCCAGCGGCGTGGCGACGGACGCGCAGGGCCGCCGCGTCGGCTACATGCTCATGCACTCGGTGGTGCTGCGCGCCGTGCCCGAGCTCTCGCAGCTCGGCGTCGTGCGCGGCCGCCTGAGCTTCTGCTACCTCGTGCGCCAGCGCAGCGACGCGCGCTCGGTCGAGATCTTTGGCCGCGGCTTCTCGGACCCGCAGGGCGACATGATGGAGCGCGTGTCGGTCGCCATCGCCGCCGAGGCGCTCATCGCCGCCGTCTCCGTCGTCGACTACGCGTACGTCAAGAAGCTCGCGCACTTTGCGCAGCTGCACTCGCAGCAGCAGCAGGCCGCGCGACGAGGAGACGCCGCCACGGGCGACACGAGCACGAGCGCGCCGCCCGCCAACTGCGAGAGCTGCACGGCCAGGCTCGGCTCCGACTCCGGCTCCGGCTCTGAAGGTGGAGGCGGAGGCGGAGGCGGTCGACTCGGCGAGCTCCTGGCGGCCGTGATGACTGGAGCGGCGGCCCACTGCAGCATCTGCCGCCGCCGCGTGTGCGCCAAGTGCAGCGTGCTCAAGAAGATGACGGTGGACGTGGCGCCCCCGCGCACGGCGGTGCAGCGCTCGCTGCGCTTCTGCGTCGCGTGCGTCCTGCGGGCCAAGGACGCGTCCGCTTGGGACATTGCCGTGCGCGCGCTCGCCAAGTCGTCGTCCCCCTCCTCTTCCTCCGCCGCGTCGGCGTCCCCGGCGTCCGCTCCCACGGCGTTCGAGCCCGCGACAGCCTCGCTGTCGACGCCCTCGCGCGTCGCGCGCGCGTACGCGCAGCAGGCCCCGCCCGCCCGCTTCCCGCACAAGACCCGCTTCCCGACAGCCTCTGGAGCACGTGGAGGCGGCCGCAGCAAGCTGGTCAGCGTCGCGCCGACCGTGCAGACCCCTCCCGCGCCCGCACCGACGCCAAGACGCGCCAGGAACAGCCAAAAGCTCTACGACGTGCTCGGCGACGCGGTGGGCGCTCCAGCCAACGCCCCAGCGCCGCGGAGGCCGCCGCCGAGCGCGCCTGGAGCCGTCACGGAGCGGCGCGTCGTGCTTTGACTCAGACGCGAGGGAGCGTAGTACTGAACTGCAGCGTCTGTACGTTGATAGCGTCCACGTATGAGCACCGCGAGCTTCTCTCCGCGTGTCGGTCGGTCTGTCTGACTGTCTGTCTGTGAGCCACGAGCGTATGAAGCCTACTACTTGTCGAGGTGGTCGAGGTCGTAGTAGTCGACGTGCGCGCCCGATTCGAACGCGCCGCTGAGCGCGAGGCGCACGCCGCGACTCGCCGACGCCTGCGGGTCCACGAGTGTCCCCTCGGCCTTCATCTTGACGTACGTCTCCGCGAGCGCCGGGTGCACGAGCGGCGACTCGCGGAACGCCTCCTGCATGCCAGTGTCCATGGGTCCGGGCGAGTAGCTGAGCACCTGCACGCGCCCTACCGGCGCCTGCTCGGCCGCGATCACGCTGTGGTGCATCTCGCGCGCCGCTTTGCCCGTGCAGTAGACGCCGTAGGTCGCGAACGGCTTGACGCCACAGAGCGACGTGACGTTGACGATCACGGACGCCGGGCGGGCGGCCGCAGCAGCGGCGCCGTCGGGCGCGTCCCCTGCGGCCAGCAGCTCGGCTCTCGAGGCGCCGAAGGCATCCAGGAAGCGCTTGTTGAGCCAGCAGACGGACGTGAGGTTGAGCTCCCAGTAGGCGGCCAGCGCCGCGGGCGACGAGCGCTCGTGCGAGAAGCCCAGGTCGCCCAGCGAGCCGGCGTTGTGCACCAGCACGAGGCGCGCGTACTCGCCGGCTTGGAGCTGTCATGGCGCCGTAGGGGGTGAGCTTTGGCACGGCCGCAGATGAGTGATAGCGATTCGCTATGGCAGAGCACTCGCCTGGGCGATCAGCGCGTCCGTCTTGGGCACGTAGTCGGCCTGGTCACCGAGATCCACGGGCTGGACGACCGTGCGCAGCGGCTTAAGCGCTTGCTGCATCCCTCGGAGCACGCGCTGAGTCACTTGGAGCCACGATGCAGGAGCGATTGTGGCGAGGGAACGCACCGTGGACGCCCGGACCTGCTGCGCCAGACGCGCCGTCTTGAGCAGCTCCTCCTCGTCCCGCGCCCACAGGAACTTGTCGCGCGCGACGTCAGTTGCGGAGCCAGAGCTCGGTACGGATACGGAGCGCCACGCACCAGGTCGAGCGCCTCGGCGGCCAGCTCCCGCGCGAACTCGAGCGCCAGGCAGCGCCCGAAGCTGCGCGACGCGCCCGTCACCACCACCGCCGTCGCCATCTCCTTGCTCTTGGGCTCCGGGGCATACTGAGACGCAGTCTATCCTGATTTGAACCTGTGGTGCTCCTGGTTTCATGTTGACCACACAAAACATATGGGACAATTGAACCTGTGGTGCTCCTTGATTCATGTGGACCACAAGGAACAGATCCACAATGAGCGAGCGAGGAGCTCGATCTTCCGGCATGTTCACATCTCCTTCCGTCCGCTCTCCCCCAAAGACCCACCCAAGCTCCCCAGTCGACCCATGAAGACCGCTACTGCTACTACCGCTGCTGCTGCTGCCGCTCTCGTCGCTGTGGCGCTGCTTGGCGCGCCGCTGGCGACCGCGGAGCAGGACGCGCGTATCCACCTGCGTGTGTCGCGCGACAAGTTCTACGTGACGCCCATGGGCCACCAGTGCGCGTACAACAACTGCGTCGACCCGAGCGTGTACCCGTGCCAGGGAGGCTCGTGCGTGCGCCTCAACTACACGTACGGCGTGTGCGAGACCGACTCGGCCGCGGGCTCGGACGACCGGCCGGAGAACGAAAAGTTCCCGTGCCCGTTCCCCAACCCGTACGCGGACGTGCCCGAGGACGAGAGCGAGGAGAGCGACAGCTTGGACGACGACAGTGACGACGTCGGCGCGGACGAGGAGTACGATGGTGAGAGCGAGGCGGATGAGGATGAAGAGGACGAGGACGAAGAGGACGAGGACGAGTAGTAGGATGAGGTACCTGTTCACTCGTGGTCCACGAGGCGTGGACTGCATGCTGGGTTGACTCAATCAACTTGATTGTCGCCCATACACGCCTCCAACTCCATGGCACTGGGTAGCTGTCGCAACACCTGGCCTCGTGGAGGCAGCTGGCAGAGTTCTAACAGTCTCGTGGTGCTCTGGTTGTCGCCAGAGGATCTGCGTAATGGCCGCGGCAGTTCTTGCGGTTGATCTCCCGCGACGATGTCTTGCTTGGGCAACAGCCCACAGAGACGAGTGTGCAGTGCACGCACGAGGGCAGCGATGGTGGTTGTGGATCTCGGCAACTTCAATCAATACCCTCGTCCCGCACTATAGTGACACACTACGTAGCATAGTGTAGTACACAAAGAATCTTGTGTAAAATAGTGTATTATACACTAAATATGGGTTCCTGATGCGCGGCGGCTTTGCGAAAACGCTCGCCAAAGCCGACGCCGGCCTTTGAGCGGCTCTGGCTGCCGCTGCCGCCACGACGGCAAGCGGAAAATGGGCACCTCTGAAAGTATCACTCGCGCTTCCTCGCGACGTATCACAGCTCCTACTAGTACTGCCCCGACTCGGACTCCTGCGGCAGCAGCTCCAGCTCCAGCTCCAGCTCCAGCTCCAGTTTCCGCTCCCGCTCCCGCTCCCGCTCCCGCTCCCGCTCCCGCTCCAGCTCCAGCTCCAGCCGACACGGACGCGCAGTGGGCGGCGCTCAAGGCGCGTCGCTGGCGCGATGGCCGCGCGCTCACCGCGCACGTGCAGGACCTGGCGCTGGCGGCGGGCAAGCGCGCGCGCGTGGCCACGAGCGGCGGCAGCTACAAGAAGTTCGTCTGCTCGAGCGCCTCGCCCTGCGGCTGGCTCATCAACGCCGTCTGCTCGCGCCCCAAGCGCAGCTCCTCCTCCTCCTCCTCCTCTGACGCGGCTGGGGATTCCCACGGCGACCGCCTCTGGTACGTGACGTCGGGGACGCTGGCGCATGCCGCGGACTGCTCGAGCCGCGCGCGGCCCACGGCGCGGCAGCTGGGGCGCAGCGCGCTCCTGCAGTCCGTCGTGCTCACGGACGCGCGCGCGTCGGCGTCGGCGGTCGCGGCGCGTCTCGAGGCGCTCGGCGGGCTCGAGTGCAGCGCCAGCATGGCGTACAAGGCCAAGACGGAGCTGCTGGACGCGCTCGAGGCCCAGCGGCGCGGCCCGGAGCCGCCGCCCGTATCTCCAGCCGCTCCGGAGCCCCCGGCGGCGATGGCCGCGTCGGTGCAGAAGCTGCCGTCCTTCCTGGCGCAGATGGCCTCGCTGAACGCGCACGTGACCGGCGCCGTGGAGCGCGACGCTCAGGGCCGGCTGGCGCGCGCCGTGCTGGCCATGGACCCGGGCAGCGCCTGGCACGCGCAGGGCGTGCTGGCGCTCGACGCGCTCGAGATGCGGCACCCGCTGCTGCGCGGCGCTTGGCTGCTGCTGCTGCTGCTCGGGCGCGACGGAGCCCTCGAGCCGCTCGTGCACGCCGCGGCGCTCGTGCCGCGCGCGTCGGCCGCGCACTGCGCCTGGTTCCTCGACAAGCTGCTGGCGCACGGCTTCCCGCTGCGCCGCTTCCCCGTGTTCGTCTCGGGCGCCTGGCGCTTCCCCCGCGACGCGTCCGCGGTAGCGGCAACGCCCTCGCCCCTCGCGCAGCTGCCGCTCGTGCTGCTGAGCACGCGCAGCGTGCTGGACGACGTGCTGGGCGCGCTGCACGGCGTGGCGGTCGCGCCGGCGGACGAGCCGCTCGTGTGGCAGGCGCAGCGCGCCGAGAGCGAGGGCGCCTTCCTCGAGGCGCTCGCGCGGCTCGGGCAGCGCAACTTTGCGGCCGCGCACTGCCTCAAGACGGCGCTGGACGCGCGCGCCTGGGCGCTCTTCCCGCACGCGGCGCAGCGCCAGCTCTTCGGCTGGCAGACGACGCAGGTCGAGGCCGTCGCCGGCGACTTGGGCGCGGCGACGGGCCTGCTGCCCTACGAGTGCTTCCAGGCGCTGGCGCTGTGGCTCGTGGGCCGGTCGTTCGCGCGGCACGAGCGCGCGGCGCAGTGGGCGCGCGAACTGCGCGTCGTGACGCCCGCGGCCGAGCGCCTGCTGCACGAGCAGCTCGCGCGCGCCGGCGACTACAGCGTGGCGCTCTCCTCGCCGCAGCTCGCCTTCGTGTGGGACGCGCGCACGCCGCAGGTGCGCCAGCGCCGCGTGGACCTGCAGCTGCGCACGTGCTCGTGCGCGCTGCGCCGGCAGCTCGGCGTGCCCTGCCGCCACACGCTCGCCGCGCTGCGTGAGCTCGAGCGGCACGCGCTGCCGGCGCCCAGCGCCGCCGACTTCTTCGACGAGTGCTACCTCGTGCGCAACTACGCGTCGGCCTTCCAGAACCGCCACCTCGAGCTGCCGCTGGACGAGCACGTCGCGCGGGACGAGTCGCTGCGCCCGCCGTCGACGTCGCTGGCGGAGGAGGAGGGCGGCGTGGGAAGTAGTAGTAGTACTAGTCGTGGTGGTAGCAGTAGCAGCCGCCACGCGGGGCGGCCGGCGGTGAGGACGAGGAAGCGGCGGCCGCGCCACAAGCCGGCGCACGAGCGCAAGCGCGGCCTGTACACGTGCCACCGGTGCCACCGCGCCGAGGGCCACAACCGAGGCACGTGTCCGTACGACCGCCCGCCTTCTGCGCCGTCCGCGGCTGCGTCCGCGTCCGCGTCTGTGCGTCCGTCCGTGCTGTTGTAGTAGTATTATAGCCC
>JAADXZ010000376.1:0-23975 GCA_023338055.1 Phytopythium mirpurense | reverse complement strand
CCACACTAGTCAGGTAGAAACCATTCCCATGTGGTGTACCTTACACCACATGCAAGCACGCCGTATTTACGTGTAAATACAGATATTTACAGCGCGCTTGTGGCGTACCCCTGGTACGCCACGTGTAACCCCGTTACACGCCAGGTCTGGCGTTTGCGCGCCCAGTCGAGGCGGGCACGCTTGTGGGCGGCCGTCAGCTTCGGTGCCGCCTTCCGCTTCTTGAACTTGAGCGTGGGGCACTCCGCGAGAAGCTGGCGAACGCGCCGGCTTTGAATCGACAGGTCCAAGTTGCTGGCGAGCTACGCCGAGCTGTATTTTCCAGTGTGGGCTGCTCGGAGGAGACGACGAGTTGCAGATGACGACATCTTGGGGGGCCTTCCACTGCGCTTAGCAACGTCGTACGTCTCGGAGCTGCTAAGATAGTTGTGTATCACCGTCTTGGACCCTCCCAGCGCCGCAGCAATGTCTCTGTCGGTCCTTCCGTCGAGCGCGAGCTGGTCGATGCGGCCGCACTCGTAGCCGGACAGCGCCTTCCCCCTCGGCATCTTTCAAAAGTGCAGAATCGTCGTAAAGATGATAGATATAACCGCATTGTAATGCAGAAGTCGATAAACTCATCAAACACGCGAAACAACGTGTTCGCAGGAGTAAAGAACGCAAACGAACCTTGCGGTCCTATATTTCTTGCCGAGCTTCCAGAGCGTTGTGACACGTTCGTTTCGAAAATGAGAGGTGGCTATCGACGCGTCTGCATTGTGTGATTTTACTGGCCAAATTCCAGGGTCGAATACGCAGTTTTGTTGGACAAAAACGAAAAAAATGATTGGTCTTTTATATATTGCCAGCACTGTACTCGCTTGCTTTTCCCCGCCTTCGACGGAAATGTGGTGTGGTATGGCAGTCATGCATACTTTACCCAAGTCAATATGGAGGACTCGATGCGCTTTTGACCGCGACGATTCGACAAAGTACGAATAGTGGTGTTAATGCGGCTAAGTACGATCACTGATGCTTCAAGGTGCAATGAGTTAGAGACGATCAACACAGACAGACACGTCAACGCGTGTGGTTTCGCTTGTTATTGTTGATGGCGCCTCTCCCCACGCATACAGCGCTTCATGCAGGCGTTCCCTCTCGCTCTCGGGCGGTCCGTGGCTACAGAGCGTCGGCGTTATGGCCTGCGTGAGCCCTCCCCACCGCCACACCAAACAGCGGCATCTTGGTGGTCGAAGAGCTAGCTCCTCGCTCAAAGCCTACCGACCGGCCCACCGACACACCGATGCTTATGCGTGCGCCTTGTAGGCCGATCCGTCGCTGAACTTCTTGACCCACTCCTCGTTCTTGAACGGGGCGCCGGGCCAGGCCTTCTGGAAGTGGTCCTCCGGCTTGAACGACGACGGGTCCTCGATGCGCTCGACGAGCTTGTGCTTGAACTTGCGGATGAGGCCCTGCACCGGCCAGGCCGCGGCGTCGCCCAGCGCGCAGATCGTGTGGCCCTCGATCTGGCGTGAGATCTCCTCAAGCATCGGGATCTCCTCCAGGTCGGCGTCACCCGTCTCCATGCGCGTCAGGATCTTCTCCATCCAGCCCGTGCCCTCGCGGCACGGCGTGCACTGGCCGCAACTCTCGTGCGTGTAGAAGTGCGACAGGCGGCGGATGGCGCCGACCATGTCGACGCTCTTGTCGAAGATGGTCACCGCGGCCGTGCCGAGGCCCGAGCCGCCGCGCATCTTGAGGTCGTCATAGTCCATCATGATGTCCTGGCACAGCTCCTCGTCCAGCACGGGCACCGACGAGCCGCCGGGGATGCACGCCTGCAGGTTCTCCCACCCGCCGCGCACGCCGCCGCAGTGGCGCTCGATGAGCTCGCGCAGCGTGATGCTCATCTCCTCCTCGACCGTGCACGGGTTGTTGACGTGGCCAGAGATGCAGAAGAGCTTCGTGCCGTGGTTGTTCTTGCGCCCAAGGCTCGAGAACCACGACGAGCCGCGGCGCAGGATCGTCGGCGACACGGCGACCGTCTCGACGTTCGTCACCGTCGTCGGGCAGCCGTACAGGCCCGTGTTGGCCGGGAAGGGCGGCTTGAGGCGCGGCTTCCCCTGGCGGCCCTCGAGCGACTCGAGCAGACCCGTCTCCTCGCCGCAGATGTACGCACCGGCGCCGCGGTGGAGGTACACGTCGAAGTCGTAGCCGCTGCCACAGGCGTTCGTGCCGAGGAAGCCCTGCTGGTACGCCTCGTGGATGGCCTCCTGCAGGATCAGCGCCTCGTTGAAGAACTCGCCGCGGATGTAAATGTACGCGGCGCGCGCGCGCATGGCGAAGCCCGCGATCAGGCAGCCCTCGACGAGCTTGTGCGGGTCCTTGCGCATGATCTCGCGGTCCTTGCACGTGCCCGGCTCCGACTCGTCGGCGTTCACCACGAGGAAGTTCGGGCGGCCGTCCGTCTGCTTGGGCATGAACGACCACTTGAGGCCCGACGGGAAGCCGGCACCGCCGCGGCCGCGCAGCCCAGAGTCCTTGATCTCCTGCACGATCCAGTCGGGGCCCATGCACAGCAGGTCCTTGGTGCGGTGCCAGTCGCCGCGGCGCAGCGCGCCCTCCACGCGCCACGTGTCCTCGCCGTAGACGTTCGTGAAGATGCGGTCCTCGTCCTTGAGTCCGCCGTACACGCGCGTCATGGCCGCCGGCTCCTCCACCGCCTAAGCGCAATTGCCCGTATTCGCAGAGAAGGAGCGCGTCAGACACTAGTCGGTATTGCAACGCCAGTCGCCACAAGTGAAGAGTGATTACGCACCGCATTGAGCACCGCCGCGCTCGTGCGGAACCCGCGCGCTAAAGCAGCAGCGATAACAAGATCAAGAGGCGAGGAGCGCAAACAAGCAACAAGAAAGGCGCGTGTCAGACGCCGCCGTCTTATCCCCGCGCAATGCGCCACGATCACGCGTCATGCCATGCGGAGGAAGCTGCATAAAGCAGATAAGAAGGAGGGGGGGGCGTACCCTGGGAGGCGACGCGGGCCGCCACGCGCGAGACGCTCGTCTTCATGGTCGGCGCGCGCTCGTTTCCCTTCCGCTCGAGCTCGAGGGCGCTCTTTCCCGATTTCCAACAGGGGGGAGCTGCCGGAACCACACACAGCGTGGCCGGACCCCCGGAACCGACGATACCGTCCTTTAACCGGTATACACATCACCCACGATCACCTCCGAATTCGCACCTACTGTATCATATAAATACCGGTATTGTTACGGTTCCACTGCGGTGAAAGTGGTTTCGCGCCAAAGCTGCATGCATGTCAGCGGGGTGGCACCATTCCTGGTTGCAGTGCCCTCTTGACAAGAGTGCTGCAAATCCCCCTTGGCACCCAGTGCGGCGTCGGCGTGCGCTCCCTCTCCTCCATCCCCTCCTGGAGCCACCAAGCGCAGCGCCCGCGAGCCGAACGCTGCGCCCATGGACGCGGACGCCCAGGCGCGGCCGCCGCTCGCGACCGTCTTTGACTGGGACGACACGCTTTGCCCGTCCTCGTGGCTGCATCGGCGCGGACTGCTGGCCTCTCGGGGGCTGCTTGGAAGCCGCTCCGCCGACGCGCCGCCCTCCGCCGCCATGGAACTGACGCCGGACGAGCACGCGCGGCTCGCGCGGCTCGAGGACCTGGTGCTCGCGCTGCTGCACCACGCCGCGGGCTTCGGCCCCGTGTTCGTCATCACCGCCGCGCGCACGCACTGGGTGGTCGCGAGCGCCTTCCACTTCCTGCCGCGCGTGCACGCGCTCGTGACCGCGACCCACCCGTCGAGCCGGCTTCAGGTCGTGTCGGCGCGCGAGTGGTACCAGCAGCACCAGCCGCCTCCGAGCCAGACTGGCGACCCGCTCGGCGACCCGCTCGGCGACCCGCTCGCGTGGAAGACGGCCGCGTTCGAGGCGCTCTGCGGCCACCTGCAGGTGCACGAGGTGGCGCACCGGCGCGGGCGGCGCACCGACCTCGTGTCCGTGGGCGACGCGACGTTCGAGCGCGAGGCCTGCGCGCGCATGGAGCTGCGCGGCCCCGCTCTCGTGCGCAGCAAAACGCTCAAGCTGGTGGACCGCCCGTCGCTCGACGAGCTCGCCGACCAGCTCGCCATGGCGCGCGCGCTCTTCGCCCAAGTGTGCCAGCACGACGCGTCGCTGCACCTCCAGGTGACGCGCAACGCCTCGCCGAGCGCCGCGCCGCTGCAGCTCGCGCAGGTCTCGCTCGGCCTCCACCTTTGCGGCGGGTCGGCCGCCTCTTCAAGGCGCCCCAACCCATTGAATCGAGCGCCAGACCCGACCGGTGAGAGCGGCGCGATGGAGCCGACGGCCCCGCTCGTATCGCCCGTGTCGAGCGGCCGCGGCTGACGCTCCTGATCGCCAGGAGGTTCGCCCTTGTACTATTCCGACGCACTCCCTCTATATATTAACCCCCGCTTCTCCATCTTTATGAGCTCCTCAAGCTGTATGAGACCACGTGCGCGCATCCCTGCTGGCATAGTGACGGCGTCGGCTTTTATGACGAGTGGGCGGTGGCGGCGAGCGCGAGCACGGCGTCGGCGTCCACGAGGTGCGCGTACTCGGTGAGGAAGCGCAGCAGTACGCCGTTGGACCAGCCGAAGCCCAGCTGAGGCACGTACTCGCCGCCGCAGCCGATGCCGCCGAGCTCCGACGCGTTGTACTTCTCAAACATGTGGCCCGTGCGCGTCCAGGCCGCGAGCCCCGAGGCGAGCCACGCTTCGACGAGCTGGGCCGCCAGGGCGCGCGCCGCTGGCAGCCGCGTCGCCAGCAGGCCCTCGACCAACCGGTCCTGCTCGGGCGGCCATGCGTTGGGCGCGTCCCACTGCTGGCCCGTCGCGTGCGTCGTGGTCTGCGCGCCGCCGCGCTGCACGAGCCCCGAGCTGGCCAGCGACGCCACGGCCTTGGCCACGCGCTCGCGGTCGCGCGCCGAGTCGCCGAACGCGCGCGCCCACAGCGGCGAATAGTCGGAAACGGACGCCGTCTCGGCGTGGCGGCGCTCGCGCCACCAGTAGTCCTTCCAGGCGCCGTGCGCGTCGCTCCAGAGCACGGCGTCCATGGCCTCCTTGCGTCGTGACGCCGCGAGGGCGAACCGATGCGACGCCTCGCCGCTGCCCAGCAGCGAGTGGAAGCGCGCGAGGGCCGACTCGACGCGGAACAGCGCCGCGTTGAGCTCCACTGGGACCACGCGCGACGTCGCGATCGAGCGCAGCGTCCACCCGTCCGCGAGCCAGCGGCTCGAAAAGTCCCACCCACTCTCGGCCGCCGCGATCACCTCGTTGTAGAACGCCTCGTCCGTCGTCCTCGTGGCATTGGCATTGGCATTGGCATGGGCGCTGGCGTTGTCCGCCATGCGAGCGTGCAGGTAGTCTTCGCGGAACGACTCAGGCCGCGGCGCGCCCGCGCTGGCGACGTACCGGTTCAACTCGTACGTGGCGTCGGACCCCGGCGGCTGGACCGCCACGAGGCTCGCGTTGTCGCCGCGCCGCATCCAGAAGGCGTACTCGCGCTCCAGCAGCGGCAGCGCCGCGCGGAGGTACTCGACGTCCCAGTCCGCCGCCTCCCAGTCATCAGCGACGTCCACCACGCGGGAGCCGTTGGAGGCGACGAGCCGCACCATGTCCGTCAGCAGCGGCGGCTGCGAGCGCGAGAGGTAGTAGACGCGGCCGCCGTTGGGCACAAAGCCGAGCTCGGCCACGTACTCGAGCAGGTTGTTGACGACGCCGCGGGCCGTGGCGCGCAGCCCGCTGGCCAGCAGTCCGTGCACGATCCAGTACGAGTCCCAGTAGTAGCTCTCGCGGAAGCGGCCGCCCGGTACGACCAGCACGTTGTGCGCGTGGCCCTCGGGCCGGCCGAGCGGCGAGCTGGGCGCCGCCGCCACCGGCTCGGGCTGCAGGAAGGAGCCGACGACGCCGGCGCGCGGCACGCGGCCTAGCTGCTTCCAGATGGCGTGCACCTCGAGCGCCCAGGCGCGCAGCCTGGGGTGCGCCACGCGCGCGATGGCCGCGGGCACCACGCCGTCCTGGAAGTCGCGCGGCACCGCGGGCGCCAGGTCGGACCCCGGCGGGTCGAAGTGGCGGTCGATGAACCGCTCGAGCTGCGCGCGCCACTCGCGGTCGCTCCACTGCTCCCGCTGGGCCAGCAGCGCCGGGAAGGCGGCCAGCACCGCCGCCGCGCTCGTCGACGCCTTGAGCGGCATGTCCACGAAGTGCTTGCTGTCCTCGAAGAGCGCGGCGAGCTGCACCTCGCGCAGCAGGTCGCCCGCGCAGTAGATGCGCGCCAGCTGCTCCCTCGAGGACCGCGCGTCGGGCGGCGGCGGCAGCAGCGAGGCGCCCAATTGCTGCTCCAGCGCCGGCATGAGCGCCGACGGAGACAGCGGGGGAGACAGCGGGGGAATGAACTTGCGCGCGGCCGTCGCGGACGCCGAGATAGTGGCTGCCGCCACCCATGCGGCTGTCTTGAGGAGGGCGACCATCACTCCTGGACTTTTGGTCGGATGAGAGGCGGAGAGCGCGTGCTGGCTGTGTTAGCCGCTGGGAGGAACGAAACAAGAGCTGGTGAGGCCGCGGCGGGACCTTTCTTAGCCGGACGGGATAGAATATAACGAACGCCTGCGGGCACCTATCGCGGAAGTCGGCACTGCGCTCTTAGTCGCCCGCCGAAAGACTCTGGAGGAGTGGCAGACACAACATGCACGCAAACAAGCAAACAAGCAAACAAACAAACAAACAAACGCCTTCAACTTCAACTTGGATGGGTACTTTGCCCATTGTCCACAAAAGGCGTATGCACGCGACTCGTTCTGGATGGAGTGACGCAGACGCTTGACGACGACGCGCATGGATCGCTCGCTAGACCATACTACTGTATTAATGCCTACTCCACGCGAGCATGGGTAGACCGTAGCGCGCAGTTGCGAGGCCATGGAGGCAGCAGACGCGCTCACAGGTTCTGGTAAGCGGTGGCGACCTCCGCGTCGCCGTTCTCGGGCGCCGTCGTCGCTGTCTTGGCGCTCTCGTCCGCCGTCTGCGTCGCGGGGGGCAAAGCGCCCGAGCCGAACCAGCGGCCCATCATGTTGGAGAAGGCGCCCATCATGCCGGCCTCGGACGCGCCGGGGCAGGGCGTGACGACTCGGTCCTGGTCGCACGGCACCCGCGCCGAGTCGTAGCCCCACAAGGAGGCGTCTGCCGACCCTGGGAAGCTCACGGAGAGCAGCACCCCCGAGGCGGTGGCGATAAGAGCGAGCGACTTCATCGAGCGGTTTGAAGAGTTCACTTCACGTGCCGAGGACGACCGACGGCAACGACTTCGGATGGGATGCGATCCAATCGGGTAATGAGCGGAAGAACTGGAGACGTCAGTCTGTCCATGCCGCTTGTCTTTATCTCTAGCCAGTGCTTTGCTACTACCGTACTGGGCTCTGGAGCATGAAGCGTGCCTGACCTCGATCATTGGAAACGGCTCCCTACTCAAGCAGTTGGGTACAAATATTCGACAAATATCATTTTATAAAGGTGTATGATAGTGATGCCGTAGATATGTATGGGGCCCATGACGACATCTACTCGATTATAGAGGTAAACTGACAGCCTTCGTAAACTACATGGGCCTCCACTCCGGTTGACGTAGACGCCTTACACCGAGCTCATTCAAGCAAAGGAGCGTTACAATGCAGCAAGTAGACGACGAAACCAACCTCTGGCCGTGAAGCCACAGCCCCAAGGTTCGTGGCCTTCCCCATCCATCACAGGGCCAATGAACAGTGGTCGAGTGGCGGCTTTAAGTGTCAACGCGAGGCTCGCGGACAGCGCGCCGATACATTGTCTATGTAGAACTGCCGAGCCAGCACCAGACGTGGCGTTTCGCTCGCCGCGCTGTCGTCGTGTCGCAGCCGCCGCCGAAGCCGACGCCGAACCGATGTTGAAGTAGTCGGATCCGTGACCGACGTAGACACACCGAACACAGTCGCACCGGCCGAGGCAGTGTCATTTCGGCAATAATGTACAGGTACTGTTCGTGTTGGGTGTCACAAAGGGCGTCAGCAGAGTACACTGACGTTGAGAGTGACGATCACGTCCGTGCTGACAGCGCTCGGGGTATCGCAATGCGTACCGAGGCCCGACGGTCAGAATGTGGCAGCCACGTGACCATCACTGACTTCGTAAAGCTCTGTGGAGACTACACAGGCAGCGAGTTGGGCGGAGGTGTGAAGAAGCTCCGCCTTGGGGAAGGCGTTCGTGTCCGGCATGCTCGTAGGTTAGCTGCGTGATAGCTTAGCGTCGCTGGTCGGTGACGAATTGGGGAATGGCAACCAGAGACAACTAAGCGATTAGTGTTGCTTGAGTGGGCGATTTGTTGCCCACGGCGCTCTCGGAGGTTTTGTCTTGACAACGGACTACAAAGGCTGTGCTTAGAGGGCGAGATAGCGAGCGTAGAGTGCTGGGGTTGAGTGAATGGCTGGACTCGCTAGTGAATGCGATCGCTTAAGCCGACTTGCACAACCAACGGAGTCGTGGCTAGAGAGTGACCGATATGAAGCGCCGTTCCGCATCCTTTCCCTTTCTTTGGAGAGTTGGGCAGACGATCAGGTTGAAGTGGGTCCCGAAACGATCCGATACAGAAAGTTGGATACGCTGACAAGCAACCGCGTGCCGACAACTGCTGCTGTTCTTGAGTTTGGCCACGCATCCCTTCGTCGCACCTTCACTCAAGACCTCAACGCGTCATTTCACAACTAAAGCAACTTTAACAGGAGTGAACGCCAAAAAGATGCCATGCTGATGATTGTCACAACAAATACAGACGATGGCGACACTCTCGTACGCCACACGGACACTGACAAGTCGATGAGAAAAAGGGCGTGTCGCCACAAACAGCTCAATGGGCCAACGGCAACAAACACACGGGCGTGGGCCACAGACTTACGCGCGGCGCAAGTTCTGGGCAGCGGCGTCCGTGGTGGTCGTAGAACCGGCAGCAGCCACCGACGCGGCAGGAGAGTAGGTCAGGATGCCGCCCTTGCCGCTCACCGTCGTACTGTCCGAGGTGCTCGTCGAGTCGGTGGGAGCAGGCGTCACTTGCTCGGACGTGCTCGTCGAGTCCGAAGGAGCAGGAGTTCTCGAGTCTGACGTGCTCGTCGAGTCGGTGGGAGTAGGAGTTCTCGAGTCTGACGTGCTCGTCGAGTCGTTCGGTGCCGGAGTCACGTTGTCCGAAGTTCCAGTAGAGTCGGACGGAACAGGCGAGTACGTCGAAGTGGACGGACCCCGAGTGACCTCGATCCAGACCGTGGGCGTTGGAGTGTCCACGCTCGGCGCCGATCCAGTCGAATCGTCAGGCGAAGGCCCCTGAGAGGTCGCAGTCGAAGTGGAGGTCGAGTCCCCGCCAGTAGCACACGGAGTGCTCGAGTCACCGGTCTCGATCGAAGGCGTAGTCGTTGACGCCCCTCCATTGCCACCGGTCGGCCATGAGGCTCCACCATTGCCGCCAGTCGGCCATGAGGCTCCGCCATTACCACCAGTCGACCACGAAGCTCCACCATTGCCGCCAGTCGGCCATGAGGCTCCGCCTTGGGTAGGAGTCTCGTCCGATGATGGACAAGGCGTCGACGCGCCTCCGTTGGTTCCAGTCGACCACGAGGCTCCCCCATGGTTGCCGGTCGAAGTAGACGTCGCACCGGGCGAAGGGCAGGGCGTCGAGGCAGCTCCGCTCCCCCATGAGTGGCCTCCAGTCGACGGCCTACCCCAGCCAGAGAACCAACTACCCCAGCCCGATGTCGTCGTCGACGAGTCGCCGCCGTTGGCGCCCCAACTGGTTCCGGTAGCCGTCGAGTCCTCGGATTGCGTGGCGCCAGCGCCCGTGGACGCCGACACGGTGCCTGTGGCGCTGTCATCGCACGGCTCCGAAGCGAGCCACCCCCACGTCGCCTCAGCTGGCGCCGTGTACGCGTCGATGGCGGCGACGATGAGCGCCACGCGGGCGCCGAGGCGAAGGAGCTTCATGATAGAGTTGGAGGCGAGTGTGTTGGGAGCTGCTTCACTCGGAGGAATCAAGTTGCAGAATGAGCGGATGCCTCGAGCGCGCTCGGCTTTGGTGTCTGGAAGGGCTAAAGATCGGTCCGGTGCGCTCGCGGGCCTCAATGCGAGCACAACAGGCGTTCTCCGGAGGCACACGGGGATGCATAAAGATCAGCACCCAGTGCGTCGCCATGGAATGGCGAGGAGACGGTGCCTAGAGAGCAGGACAGCGGATGCCGCGCTGACTGTTGCGCGCGCCAGAGGCAGCTTGTGCACGAGTAGAAGCGCGATGCCAACGTGCGAGCGCCCATTATCCACCAGGCGCGGGGCTTTAGCTGGCTGGCGAAGCGCCAACTGTTGCTGCTACCAAGTGGCGCGATGGTGTGCCAATAATAGACGCGCGCGATCGATCCGAATAGCTCTGCAAACTCAGTCCTGTTTACAAATCAGTCCAGCCAAAGCCAGCAAGGATCCCATGCGTGGATCTGAACGATGGTGGCAATGCAGAATATCGTGAGCGAGGCGGGCGCTACATCCATTCACCAGCCGCGAAGGTGGTGGTGGCGGATGGGGAACGACGTCGCCCTGTCGGATGCCGCAGGTGCTCTGCAACCTGTCTTCCGACTCTTTTTACAGTCGAAATCTAGCCGGTGAGTGACATGGTAATCATCGCTCCAAGGTTGGTTCCAACTTCAAAGTAGAGGCGGAGCGCTGCGCCTGCAAATCTGGATATTTATAGAAGCGCTGAGCGGATACGGAGTCCGAGTGCGAGGCGAGGCGAACAGCCAAGCCCAGCGAGCGCTTGCGAACGCCCGTGCACCAAACCCAGACATGCGATCGCCTAGCGTTCGTCCCGAGACGTGAATGACGACCGGCTCCGACTCTCGAGGGCTGAAAAATTGGCCACCACTATGCCAGATGCGACGGAATGATATTGAAGTTTAGTACTTCCAAGTATTATTAGATCGAGAGCGGAGGCGCCTGCTCGTCGTGCTTGTGCATGAGGCTTTCGGAGACGGCGGCAAGGCTACAGTTTGACGGGAAGCGGCTCCAATGATCCCGATGGACCAATAGTGTAAGCAGACTTGAAGGCCATTGATGGTAAGCGAATTATGACAACTCAGGAAAATAATATGCTCTCAGTGATTGCTTCCTCACTGGTGTTATCGTGGACTCAAAACCGCCAGACACGGCCGAGAAACCGGACAAATACGCGCTCGACAATGAGCGTTTACATGGCGCAGTCCCTGCTCTTCGTCGCCGCGGGAGTCGCGTCCGGTGCCTTCGTCGACGGGACAGACTCGTCGGGTGATTCATCGCTGGGCTTCGTGGCCGCCGGCGTCGCCGCAGGGACCGATGGCGTGCTCGGCGTCTCAGTCTCGTCATTCGCCTCGGTAGTTGGGGCCGGAGTCGCGGCAGGGGCATCAGTCGACGGAACAGACTCGTCAGACTCATCAATAGGCTCCGTGGCCGCCGGCGTCGCTGCAGGGACAGCGGGCGTGCTCGGCATCTCAGTCTCGTTATCCGACTCGGTAGTTGGGGCGGGGGTCATCACCGGCGCATCCGTCAACGATACAGACTGGCCGGGCGACTCGTCACTGGGCTCCGTGGCCGCCGGCGTCACAGCAGGAGCCGTGGGCGACGAAGCCACTGGCGTCACAGCGGGGACCGTGGGTGCCTCGGTCTCGTCATCCGACTCGGTAGTCGGGGCGGGCGTCGCACTTGGAGCGAGAGTCGGCTTCTCAGTACCATCCTCCGACACGGTGGTAGTCACTGGGGTGGAGATCGGAGTCGTCGGCTCCTCTGAGGCAACAGGAGATTCGGTGGTGACAATGGTGGGGGCGGACGTCGGGGCCTCAGTCGTCGACGCAGGAGTGGCGGGCGTAGTCACAGGCGTCTCCGAAGAAGGGACGGTCGGCGGCGTCTCAGTCGCAGGGGTATCCATCTCCGGCTCTTCAGTCACCTCGCCGCCCTGCGTAGGAGTGCCATTGTCCTTGGACGGGCACGGCGTCTTCGGCTCCTTGTCGTTGCCATCGTGGCGGCCCTTCTTGTCGTCGCCGTCCTTGCTCGGGCACGGCGTCTTCGGCTGGTTGCCGTCGCCATGGCCACCCTGGTTGGCGTTGTCGCCTCCGTCCTTGGATGGGCACGGCGTCACTGCGTTGTCCGGACCACGGAGAGACGGCGTGGGGGTGGCGTTGTCGCCACCGAACCAAGCGCCCTGCGACTGGTCCTTCCTGCCGGTGCTCCAGAAGCCACCGGTCTCCGGCGACACGAGTCCATCGACGGTGCCACTAGTATACGCCTCGGTCGATGGGCAAGGCGTGGCAGCGTCATTGCCACCGCCAAACCAGCCCCAGAAGGCCTCTGCAGGCGTCGGGATCGAAATCGCTATGGTCGAAGCGAGCGCAACGTGCGCGATCACCTTGGCGAGATGCATGGCCAGAGGTGGGGAGGTAGTATTGGATCGGTTCCAATGGGATGAATGAAGATAAGCCTGACCTGGGTGGAAGAAGGCGACTTTGTGAATGGGAAGCCCCTCCTGTAGCCCAGCCTGGGCTCCAGCGGCTTCTCTATCGCAGCCAGACTATAGAGAACCCTGCGCTGCACTGAGCGTCAATGCGGTCGTTACTTCGAGAGGAGGAAGCGCATCATCCGTGAAGGTCCGCCGCGAAAACTGCAAGGCTCCTGGTGTGCACGCTGTGTTTCATAAAGAGCTTGTGACAATTTCCATAAACGGGTTCTACGATTTGCCTTGATGTTTGTGGCTTCTGTTTTCATATCGGTAGTAATACCTCTTTTCGTAAAATTGAACCGGCTTGTATCGCTTCGTGATAAGCGTTTATACCCTGTTTAGTCACCTCGCTCGGACGCGGATGATGGGCTGTACCCATCCGTCGCCTCGTTGACACGCATCCAATCGCGCCGCTCGCCTTTACACCGAAGGCACGGCTTGATCATCATCAACTTGTCGTTGCCTCCGGCGTAAAGGCCAACACAGCAGCGACTACAACTACAGTACAGCGGCCTTGACGTTGGTAACGAACGACACTGACGTCTCGTTGGCGAAGGCGTAAAGGCCCGTGCGGCTCGCCAGTCTGACTCTTTCGCGCCGTTCGTCCGTCGCATTGCGAATCGCCTTAGACGCCGACCAAGTGTGTGTCGCTTAGGCGGTGACTAAATGTGGGGGTGTCCGTTCCTATGGAGAGCTTCTCAGAGCGAGAGGCGACAGTGCCGCGCCTTTGCGTTACCTGTACTACGTGTAGTAGGGACCCTGGTCTGATGTGAATCACGCCGTCAACATTCATCACCAACGGCAGGTCGAATTAATAGACCAACGTTTCACACATGTGAATCACGCCGTGTGATCGTCAGAGACAATGACTCATGCGACTCTGTTACGATAAACTTCAACTTTTATGTAAAAACCGGTACTGTACATGCAGTAGTGGCATCGAACCGGAACGTGATACAAGCGAGTCTGTTATATTGTCATGGCACAGGACAACTATCTCGCTCTCCCAAGCGACGGCCGGGAGGCGTATTCTCCGCTCGCCCAGCTTCGTGGACACCAGCACCTGGCACTCAGCAGGGCACGAAACGCTACCCACTCACCTCTCCACTTCTCTCTCGCACTGCATCGTGGCGGATCTCCGCCAGCACAGACCGACCCTCGCCTTGTTGCAAGCGATGAACATCAGGTCGTCTAATCAATAGATACCTTGAAATCACCATCATGGCACAGGTATCTGCACCTCAGTGCAATCGTCGACTGGTCTGGTCTTGCTACGTGTTTCTGTGGATGAAGGAATTGGCCATGACGCAGTCGCGGTCTTGGCAATCATCTACCGACAGCCACACGGTGCCCCGGACGGCCGACCGCTCGTTGCCGACCCAAATCGAGTACGTGAACGCGTCGGCGCCGCGGAAGCCCTTGTTGGGCACGTACCGCACGGTGCGATCCCCACGCACCACCAACAGTTTAAGCCCCACGTCACCAGTCGCGCCAGGGTACACGAATGGGTCGACGCCCTGGGACTCGTAACACTCACGGTCGCAGAGCGACGGCATCACCTTCTGCCGCTCGCTCGGGTCACTGAGGATCTCAATGCCTCCGTACGAGTCATAGCCGCTCATGAAGGATATCAGGGCGCGCGACCGCGTTCCATCGGGCAACGCAATGTAGCTGAGCGCGTACCGCTGCAGGAACGCGTCAGCTTCGAGGGCGTCGAGCACTCCGTTGCCGTCGAAGTCGACGTGGTCGCGCTCAGTCCCGTTGAGCGCCACGAACAACTTGCCGTGACGAGGCAGTGTCTCGACCTGCGCCTTGACGTCCATGTAGTACGTTGTGGTCTCTCCACCATAGCTCGTCACGTTCAGTACCCAGTCAGATATGGCTCCCATGCCATGAACAGAAAGCGTAGGGGAATTCTGCTGCCGAACGGTGTCGGAGATCGACAGCGTCCACGTTCCTTCGCTCGCCATGGACCCAAAGACGGGCGCCAGAGGCTCTTCAGGCGACCATAACTCGGCTTCAGGGAAGAACACGGTCGAGACGGGCGACCCGCTCCGGTAGTCTGAGAGCTGGTGGCTCCGCTCTTTGAACACTTCCACCTCCGCGAGCGTCAAATAGGCACCTGCATTCTCTGCAAGCACTCGCACGTACTGAGCACTTGTGCCAGACGGAGGGTAAACCGCAACGACGCTCTGGTTCACGAACTCCTCATCGACGCGGAACGTCCAGATCGCACGCGCGTAGGCGTCTTCAAACGTATCCACGTCCAAGACGGTTGTTGGCTCGAAAAGCATGATCCAGAACGGAATCATGGCCACCTTTCCAGGCGTGGCTTTGTCCGGGCGGTCGTCGGACTCATAGTACTCTAGATGATCGCGGTCATCGCCAGGGTATAGTTCAATGATCTCGACGATGCCAACTCCTCCACAAAGGTCGTTGGATCCAATTGAAAGGATTTCTGCAGACGGCGAGCGCGGGTTATGCAGAAACGTGATTTCCCACGTGAACGCTCCGTTCTCAGACATGCCGGCATCGGCAGGAGACCGCGTCACGAACACGGGCGGCATGTCTGCCAGTGCAGCTAGTTTCGCCTGCATCGACTCGTCGAGGCCGATGCCAACCGTCTCGACGCGCGAGTTTTCGTCGGCAGCCATGGCAACAGCATTATAATTGATCGCCGACGTTTCCACAAGCTTACCGGTGGGAGTTGCGAATCGAACGGTGAATGATCCGCTCACGGCGCTGACACCATCGGTCGAGTCCACGCGCAGCCTAACAACAAGCGCGGGGAGCCTCTCCGGTTGCGCCATCCATACACGAATCGTGCCGATTTCGCTGGGATTGACCAAGCGTAGCTGCCACCAGCCAACTCGGTCACTCCTGGACGATGTTCGAGCGACAGTCTGACTAGATACCCGCCCATAAACCTCACCGTCGACAGCGTTCGAAGCGAAGCATCGCCCACTAGTCGAACTCTGCGTCGCCGTTGCCTTGCCATCGAGCGCCAAGTTAGTCGCCTTGAAGTCTCGGAACGTGTAGTCCCAACCCACACCGCTGACAGGGTTGACTGGCTCGACGCGAATCTGCTCCGAGTTCACGCGCAAAACAGGATCGGGAATGCCAAAGGTATCGGTTGGGGCGCAGCAATGGCCGAATATCCATGCTGACCGGGGTCCGTGGAAGATCCTAACGTTCAGATCACTCGCATGCGGGTGGTACAGGCCACGAAGCGACACTTGCAGGTCCTTTACCAGCTGGTACTTTGACAAGAATCGCGAATTGTGCTCCGCGTTGGCCAGGTTGAGATCCGCATCGAGCATCGGGGCAGCTGACAGTCGTCGAATTGTCGCTCCATTGAGCTGGATATGGGAACGAGGCACGTGCGAGAACTCTCCGGTGTCGGTTGTGATCGAAAAAGCAAACACTGACTCGGAGGGCGAGCTCTTGGCAGTATCGAACACCGCCACGTTGGTCGAGTTTTCAATTAGAATTGTAGGGATCTTGTTGCCGGTCGTGTCGATCTTGACTGGAGCTGACCAGCGCACCACAGCATCGATTGTTTCACCAGCGACAAAGGTGCCGGCTCGCTTATTGGTGTACACCTGAGCAATGAACGGAATGTCCGTGTTGATGCGGATCGCGTGGCCGAAGCTTAGACTTCGAAATGCGTCTTCGTCCGACGGAGTTAAACCGTTCGATGGTGTACCGCGGAAGCAGCCGATCAGATATGGGGCCGTGAGAGTTGTGTGGTATCGGTAGGTCCCGTCCTTGCCCATCCGCCCATTGCACTCGTCCAGGTCGGTCGGCAACTCTCCGTCGTCGGTATATAGACCGTATATCGGGAAGCCATCGAATGCGTATCCAATCAGCGGCGACGGAGATAGTGGTGTTTCACCACCAACTTGATCTATCAAGCAGTCGGGTGATGCATAGTAGCGGTAGTCTCCACCCTCGTCAACCAGTCCGTGGCATTTATCCATGAGGAGATACGCTCGGCTAGAAGTCTGCATTACGTCTCCATAAATATTGGAACGGAACGAGTAGAACGGGACTCCATTGAGCATTACGCCGATGGGTACATCGCGAGGTAATGCGGTGGACCTGGCATTGATGACAGGATACCGAGGGAAATGGAAGACGTAGTCTTGAATTTGGACACTGAAGCGGTTCGACGCACTAGGGAACGGGCCAAACGTTCCGTCGGTCGGCACTCCGTTACTTCGCACAATGACGCTTGTGGAGGTGTAAACCACTGAAACCCCGCTTGGATTCAACCAGATTAACTCTGTTGGTAGTGTGGCGGGGTTTTCATCAACGACGAACCCATCGAACTGCGTCAGCTCTTGCAATGACAAGCCTTCGACGCTTGAAATGTCTGCTGGGTAGCGGAATACTGACAGAGCGCCGGTATTTGCCGCGTCAATACCGGTCAAGCACGGCATGAATGGCGATTCGGCGGTATGTTTTGGAGTCACGAGGTGGTAGCAATACTGACCGTCCTTGCGCATCCGCCCATGACATTCATCGAGTGTGGGTAGCTTCCCGTCTTCATCGTATAGCCCAAAAATCGGAAAGCCATCAAAGGCGTAGCCCACCAAACGAGATGCTGGACGGGAAGCACGCTCTTCAAACACATCACCAGCTGTCTGCTCTTGTAGTTCTCCGATTCTTTGCAAGAAGCAGGTTGGAAGAGATTCGTAGAAATATCGACCTGCGGAGTCGATCGCTCCTCCGCACTCATCTCTTATTTGCACTTCCTCGTCTACGGACTTTGATTTGAAGGGGATCCCGTTGAGGAACATCCCAAGGAAGGACCCAGCAACAGGCTTATAATTGAATGGATTGCTCTGTCGGCGAGGAAATCGCTGCAACTCGATGAAATACTGCTGCTTTTGAAGCGCGCCAGTGCTCTGTAGCGTCGAAACGTGGTCTGGGATGCCGTTACTAAACAACAGCCGTGACGTCTGCTTTTCCAAAACACCAAACTCGTTTGTTGGCTGCTCGTCTTGACTACTCGCCGTGCTCGTAGCGGTTCCTGTGCTCGGTTCCACCTGATCCACATAGATGACGCCCGCCTGCGCGGTTTCAATCCGAGATTTTACCCAAGCACTTACGTCAGGTAGGTCTAGGACTGCGTCTGTAGTCGGGAAAGTTGAGAGGCGCTTGATGGACACACCTTGCCCGAGACGAAGCGCATTAGAGTCTGGGCTGCACGTGACGTGCTTGCTCCATTTCCGCAACTTTGGTGCGATCCGATCAGTTAACGGACACGGGCGGTAATCCAGGCGCTCGACGCGATCTCCGGCCTGAACAAAGTACTCAAAGAACAGCATAGTGCTTCCACTTCCCGAAACGTACGTTGCCACCTTGTCTTCATCGCCCGACGATGGATTTCCAGTATCTAGCAGCAGATGCGGCGTTCCAGAGACAACAACTGGCTGCGTAAATGTCAATGACATCGTGATCTTGTCGCCAGCAGTGTAGATTCCGTCTGGGTTCACGCTCCCGACACCAATGACACGAGGTGGCTCCGAGGTGTCGATATTGATGTCTTTGGTGTTGCTAAGGCTTCCTGTGAATCTTGGAACGGGCAACCTCAATGTCGAAACTCGGTACGAGCTCTGCCCCCCTCCTGCCGCAGCAATCACGCCATGAGACGTGCCCAAACTTAGCGCTTCCTCGTCCGCATACTCTAAAGGCAGTGCCATATCTCCTTCTTGCACAGTGTACGCAAAGTTGAGCGTAGATGTACCGGATCCACCTGTATACGTTGCTACGCGCGGCGAAGCAGCGTGTACTGAGCTGATTGCAAGTCGAAGCAGTGGTGACGCCGATATGACGATGACAGGTTCGGAAAACGCGACTTGAATACTAAGAACCTGGCCTGCTCCATACACCCCATTAGCCATCGAGGAGGTCACCAAGTTAATGCGTGGAGCAGTCGAGTCGACTCGGATCCGCGACGAGAAACTGATACTCCCGATAGATCCGCGAGGTTGCAAAGTGTTGACAGCTGTAACTTCTGGTCGCTGTGTCGCTTGTTTCAACAAGCACGACAAGCTATTCGGATCCACGTAATCCAAGCGTGGTGATCGATCACCGGGTTGAACCGTGTACAAGAACGAAAGTGTCTTCGTCGATGACCCACCAACGTACGTAGCTGTCCTGACTTCACTCGCGCTTGAAGCGACTTTTAGCGTGCACGGCGCTTGCGGCGACGACTCTACGATCACGGGAAATGAGAACTGCACGCGAAAAGTGAGGGTGTTTGTGGTGCCATAGGTTCCGTTGCGGTCGACAACAGACACCGCCACCACTTTTGGTGCAGTTGACGTGACACTTATAGCTGAAGACACAGACAGACTTCCCGTCGCCTCAGGTGGTGGTAACTGCAGGTTTGCAAGCAGTGACGGGGCAGTAGCAGCCGCAAATACTGTGCCCGACAGAGCGTTTTGGTCCGTATACTCGAGTGAATTCGACGCATCCCCAGACACGAGGCGAATTGTAAACTGCAGTGATGAGCTTCCACTTCCTGATGTATAAGTAGCGGGCCGTGCCCCGTTTGAAAGCTGGAGCAACAGCGACGGAACGGTATGACCAGCATCAATTATAACAATGACAGGCCGCGTAAAGATCACCGCTATGTGAAGATCGTCGCCGACACCATACTCCGCGTTTGGATCCAAACAAATCACTTGCTTCACAAAAGGGGGCACGGATGATATTGAAATCGTAGTCGCAGAGCTGATACTCCCTGGCAGTGATGGCCCTGGCAGTTGCAAAGGCACATTGATCGCGTTGGTGTCGGTGATCGACCCGCCGTTTAGCTCCATTGCGGTCGTCGAGGCAGCTTCAAATGTATCGCAGTTGTCGCCAGTCTGAACCACGTACTCAAATACTAGTTGATCGGTCCCAGAACCGCTAGCGTACGAAGCAAATCGGGTCGCAACACCGATTATGTTGAGCTTAATGGTAGGAACGCCTTGGACGATCACGGCGTCGGTGAACGTTACAGTCAAAGCTATTCGCTGACCAGGCGAGTACACGCCACTAGGAACACTTGAATGAACCCGCTGGATGCGAAATCCATCCGTCCGGACGTAAAGTCGATGACTGTTCGCGATAAGGCTATGCACAGCATCCGCTCGGATGGCTGGTCCAGGAACTGGCAGGGTCGTGCTCGCCGCAATGGTTGAGTTGGACGACAGCCCGAGTATCCGCGCTGGTTCGGCGAGAGCTCCACCTTGAGAAAAGAGCGGCCCGGGTATGAAAGAATTGGAGTCGAAGAAATCCAGCGGGTTGTTCCAGGTGTTGTCGCCTTCTACAGGCTCGTACCGGAAGAGCAGCACCTTCGTTTTCGATCCTTGGATGTAGACGGCAGTGCGCTGAAAGTACCCAGCAACGTTTAGCACGAGACGAGGAATGCCAATCACCAGCACCTGTCGGGAGAATTCTACCAGGATATCGATCGACTGCCCTACATCGTACGTTCCATCGATTGAGGTGGAGCGTACATCAATGATCGACGGCTGGACCGTATCAATTGCGATGTTTTTAGTGAACGATAGCGATCCTGGTAAACCTGGAGCTGGGACAACGACGATCGCGTTCGTGGTTGGGTATGTCGACAAACGCTTGATCTGTGCCCCACCTACGAGTTGAAGAGATTTTACGTAGTCGACTCCAGAGCCAGCAGGTCGATCGTCAATAACATCTAATTGAGAGATAATATCACCCCACTTGACGGTGTACTGGAACTGCAGTGTTGACGTCATGTTCCCACCATAGAAACTTGAGCGAGTTCCTCCGGGAGTGCCAGTTGCTAACTGAAGTACTGGTGCACCAAACACAACGACAGGGAGCGAGAAAGTGACGTCGACAATGATCTGATCACCCGCATAATAGGTTCCGTCACCAACCAGCGAAGTAACGCTAAGAACGCGCGGTTGATCTGGTTTGATGGATATCGCTAGGTTGCCGCCAAGGGAGTGGGTCGAACCAGGAAGTGGCAACGTCAGATCCGCGTCCGTCGTCGGAAACGTCGATTTTCGTCGGATGCTCCAGTCATTCCCATAAAGCACCAATGACTGGGAGTCATAGTAGTCGAGCCGATCGCAATAGTCCGTCTCAGTCGCCGTGTATTCGAACGTGAGCACGTTCGTTCCAGACCCGTGTGCATACACCGCGGCGTTCTGTTTCTTGTCTTGAACGTGGAGCTGGTCTGACAAGAGATACATTCTCGGGGCGTTGGACATGTCTCCCTCAACCACGATCACTGGTGCTGTGAAAAATACTTCTATTCGGAACAATTCTCCAACTCCGTAGCTCCCCGACGGCGTGACGGAAGATACAAGCTGGACAACGGGTGCAGACGAGTCGATTACAATATCGTTGTTGAAACTGAGACTTCGCGGGTCCGGTGATCGAGGGAAAAGCGTCAAGTCTGGTGTTTGCCCAAACGCATCGTGAAGAACTGCACCGTTTAACACTAGCGAACTCTGGTCAAATGCGTCCAGATCCGCGGTCGCGTGACCTTGCTTGATTATATAGGCAAATTTGAACACGTAAGAGGTGAGGCCGCTCTTATCAACAGAGTATGCATAGCCTGCTTCCGCAGTCCCAGTGTCTAGCTTCAGCTTGGGCATTCCAGCTAGCGCCTCTCCGAAGGTCACAAGAGTGTTTTCTGCAACACGTTGTGGCGCGCTTTCATGCCGAAAGCGCAGCTTTACCGAATACCCGTCGTACTCAGTCCATACGAGGCCGACTTTTGGTGAGCTCGCTACTGACGAGCAGAAAAGGGTGGAGTCAACCACGTCGAACTTGGAATTGTGATTTAAGTTGCTCAAGTTTCCCGCCATTGTCCAGTCCGAAGAAATATCCCCGCTCGCACTTAACGAGGCTAGCTTTACCAGTGCAGCTGGGCGGTCGCCCGTCGTGCTCGCTGTCTCGATCCAAGACGAGAACACTTGACTTCCACAAGAAACAAAGCGCTCCTCTTTAGCATTCGGGAACGAGCCGTTCGAGCTTTCAGACGCTGGATATGCATTAACGACGCTCCCTGCGGTTGCTGCCCCCCAATCTAGGTCAAATATTTGTCCAGTCACGATCTCGGTCACATTGCTGGTCACGGTGTCCCGGTACCACGAAATCAATAATCCAACGTCCTCGAAACCGCGCCGTCGGACCGCAAATTGGGGCTGGTAAGATGACAGGAACGAATACTCTGGGGAATTGGACGGGAGCGGCGACAAGTGCGTCCAAAAGGATAGATCACGATTTTGAACATATCGCTGCACCACGACAATCTCGTACGCGCCTTCACTATTGAGGTCCGACCATGACACATACATTGCTCCGCGATACACGACTGCGGCCGGATTCTGTGCATTCATCAGCGGGTTTTTGTTTAGGCCAACATGTGCGTCATTCCCATCTTGGAATATCCAAAGTGGGGCATCTTTGTCGTCGTTGCGCTGCGCTACTCGGACCTGACCAACAAGGCCACGACTTCCCGAGGGCACTGCCTTCTCCACCCATACCAACATCAGAATCAGGTTGTGAACGACGAGTGTGGCGTCGCTGGCAACCATGGCTTGATTTTTGTTCGCACCGGTGTGCGGGATCAACTTCCACGGGTAATCTGAATCGATTCCTTGGTGCAATGCACAGAGGATGAGTCCGTTTTCGTCCCAAGCCGCGTACAGCTCGTCGCGCCATATCACCATCGAGACTTTCTCGATGAGTGAATCGGGAAAGCGGTTAACGGGAATTGTAGATTTCAATGGCACCGCGACTAGCGTTGCGCTGAAGAAGGCTCTCAGGTGCAAATAACTTCGCGGGGCGGCGCTTAGAGTTTCCCTCTCGGTCCACATTATGAAGATCATGTCGTGAAACTCGAGCGCATATGGATGCCGAGCGTGCCATTCTTGGTCAACGTTTAGTCCTGACAGCAGCGTCACCTCTTTCGAGAAGGTCACTTCGACCGGAATCAGTTCACCAACCCCATATGTTCCGTCTGCGTGTGAAGAAGAGAGCTCGACCGTTGTTGGCACCGTGCGTGAGCTGATTTCGATAGCGGCACCCGACGAAATAACGTTTCTCGGCAAGGTCGTGTCAGCCCTGACATGTGATGAGGATGAGACGCAATAAACGACAGCACTTGCGAATGCGTTAACGCTCACAAATGCGAGGTTGGTGGTATAGTCTCCTGCTTGGATGCGGTAAACAAAGGTTGCCTCATTTGGCCGTGGTTGCTCGACAAACTTCGCGAACCGATTCGGTAGGAACTCCCCGTTGAGCTGAAGTGAGCCTGTCGCTAGCTCCAAAGTTGGTGCCCCAACTACGACCACTGATCGGGAAAAGATCAATCGGAATTGGATTTCGCCTGGAAACACTGTCGACGGACTCGCACCCGGTGGATACGCGACGCCATACGTCCCGGGTACTGTATCCGGCACAATTTCGACAATTTGCACCGGGGTTCCGTCGACGATGATGTTGCTATGCAGACTAAGACTTGTCGCGCTTCCTGCAACAGGAAGGCTCAAGTCAGCTGCAATAATGGAAGAGAATGCCTGACGTAAGATGCTTGAGCTGGCATCAACAAGCACGACAGCTGGTGCAACGACGTCTAGCAGTGGAGCACGATGTCCCTCTTCTACGACGTATTGGAATGTCAATATTTTGTCGGAGCTTCTTGTTGCTGCTTGCTCAGGCGAGGAGGGAAGCAAAGGCGCGCACATGTCCGGCTCTGCTGTCTCGATCATCAGTGGAGTCATTAGCAGATTGGTGGCGTCCATCATCACAACATACCGGAAGCCGTTCTTCCTTCGCAATCGAGTGACGGAGACTAGACCGATTTCCATGATTGCCTCGTACGCTAGCAGTTGGGATTTTAGGGACGTTGCAGCGGCGCTATCGCCATCGTCGAAGTCGATGCAACCGGATAAAATGCCGTCGTAAATGATAGCAAACTGACCCGATGTGATCGGAAGTAGGGAGTTGACGCCCACGTCAATAACTTGCCGGTAGCCCCCGTAGGTGAGCATTGCACTTCCACCTGAGTTCAGCATAAGGGAGGCTTCACCTACAGTATGGACGTCGTGCGAGAACTCGACTTGAATATCAATCACGTCGCCGACGCCGTACCCATCCGATCCAACCAATGAATCGGGTCGACTCGACGAGATTGACACGATCGTAGGTTGCGAAGTTTCCACTACGAAGTTATGGAGCGAAGCAAAACTCTCCGCTGCAGCAAAAGGCGGAAGAGTTAGTTTGGCGTCGATGAATGAGCTTGGGCATTCAAGGCAGCGAATCCGAGATGCCGGCGTCGAAGGAGTGCGCAACGAAAAGATAGATGCGTAATTGAGCAGAGGTGTGGCCTCTCCAGCTCGGATCCGGTAGTGAAAGGTTAGCTCATCCGTTCCGCT
>JAADXZ010000375.1:0-24021 GCA_023338055.1 Phytopythium mirpurense | reverse complement strand
TATAGCCACTTTTGTAAGCATCCTGGTGTTTTTTAACACCAAAGAAATTCTCCTGGTAGGATAGGATATATTGACACGCAGCTTGGGCACCTTGTGCAAAAAGGGTTGTGGCGATAAAAGCTTTGCTGTATGAAAACTACGAGTGGGGTTCGTTCTCGTCGCGCTTCCGGCCTCTACTACGTCAACCTCACGTCCCAGACGGGGTCGCCCGTTAATCATCGTTCTGGATAAAAGCGGAAACATGGAAACTTTTTGCTGATAGGAGCTTGTGACTAATGCATCCAGTGGACCAATAAAAAACCAGCATATTTCCATGGTGTTACAGATTGGCTGAAAATTATATATACATTAAGCAGTTCTGCATCGACATGGAGAAGACGGGGCGATGGGCATATCATGGGCCATGGCGCCGACCAAACAACGGCGCGGGACGGCCCAGGCGCCCGCCGCCGGCCCAGCGCCTCTGAGTCCCTTGGCGCTCGCCACGCACCCTCCTTCCTCGCTGCGCCCTCCTCCTCGCAGCTCCCGGGCATCCTCTGATGTCGGGGTAAATGTCGGCTCGGCAATGAATCGATGGCGCTGCGAAACGGCTGAGAGTTATCAATAGCTCGACAATGGCATCACGACGACCGAGTCGCAGGGTCTTGGCACTCATTCCGAGTGCCCCGACAGACAGGCTCCGAGAAGCATGGCGAACCAACTGGAGGACGACGTGCAGCGTGTGCTCGAGCTGGCGCGCTCTCGGTCGCTCTCATGCCGCGCGCGAGCTCGAAACGAGACCAAGAGACTGGACAGCCACGGGTCTACAAGCCGAGCACGGCACCGCCACGTAGAGCAGGGGACTCTGAGCCGCCCAACGCTCGTGGCGGCCAGGATGAAGGGCCTCGCCGCCATCTACTCGCTCGACAAGACCTCGCGACACCTCGCCGACTGCAGCGCCAACTCCATACTACGGTACCAGATGAACGCGAGTGACAACAATAAAGAGAGCGAGAGCGACCCCACAGTCGCCAGGCGCAAGCTGGATGCGAGGAGGGAGCTCTACAAGCTGCACTACAGCGGCAGCGGACTCGCCACCGCCACCTGCGCGAGCACGGGGCTGCCCAAGCTCGAGAGCCTGGTCGAGGCGGCGCAGCAAGCCGTCCAGATGGCGAGCCATCATTTGGCCGTCAGGGTCGGGGCTGCGGTGCTCACGTCTCGGCACCGCATCCTCAGCGCCTGCGCGGTCGAGAGCCTCTCGAACGACAAGTACAGCGTCTGCGCCGAGCACGCGGCGATACTCAAGATGCTCACGACGACGACGTCAACCGAGTATGAGGAGCAGTTTCGCGACGACACGGAGGTCGTGGAGGCCATCGCCATCTGCAGCGACCGCCAAGACGACGCCCTCCCTTTCCCTTGCGGAGGCTGCCGCGAGTACATGGCGGGCTTTGGCGACTTCCCCGTCTACTTGGTCAACTTTGGTGGGTCCAGCGACGAAACGCGCTCGTTCGACCTCTTCCCTGGCGCTCGACACGCCGAGATAACACGAATCACGCGGCAGGCGGTCGCTAGTGACAGCCAAGCGCCGCAGCAACAGCGCCGGCATGGCCAGAGCCGCATCAATAGCGCTACACAAGCTGTGGGCGAACCGCTCGTCACCACCAACGAGCTGCCCATGGACGTGACCGAGTGGACAATCGAGCACGTGGCTCGTTGGGTCGTGGACGACGTAGAGCTTCCACAGTACCGAGACGTGTTTCTGCGCAACAAGGTGGACGGCTGCGTCCTCTCGCACCTCGAGGACTGCGACCTGCAGCTCCTGCTCGGGATCACCCACCCGCTGCACCGGAGGCGTGTGCTCGTGCACCTCGACCGTCTACGCGACCGCGAACTGCTGACGCACGGCATTGACTACGGACAGCTGCAAGACTACTTGGCGGTGCTCGACCGCGACCGGATCGCCGTCGTCGCAAGGCTCAAGGCCGCGTTCGACCGCCTTGACGCCGACAAGGACGGGTTTCTCGACTTTGCGCAAGTCCACGCGGCGCTCAAGAGCCTCAGGAACGGCGTGGCGTCGCCGCAAGCGGTCGAGCGACTGCTCCACAACGAGAACCTGTTTGGGAGCGACGCGAAGGACGGGAAGGTTACGTTCCCTGCGTTCGCCACGGCGTTTTCCTCGCTGGCGATGCAGCCAGCAAGCGAGAAGCGAGGAGCGGGGCTTGCTGGGAGGAGCAATGACGAGCCAAAGACAACGCAGATGGACGCTCGACTTCCGCTCGTGGATCTCCAAGGCCTCCGCGGATCGTTCGACAAGGTGGACACCAACAAGAGCGGACTGATCGACGAGAAGGAGCTAGTTCAGCTCTTCCAGTCGCTCGGCCACGATGCACAAACAGCGAGTGGGAAAGCGAGCGAGTGGTTCAAGGCTGCGGATATGGACGGCGACGCTCGCCTCAGCTTTGCCGAGTTCCTGCTGCGGTACGTGCAGCTGTCAAAGATCGACGTGCGCAAGCTGCGCACTCTGTTTGATACGAGCGAGCCGCTGTCGTCGACGAGGCTCAAGCCTCGTACCGTCGTGCGTCGGTCCTTATCGGCACTCTTTCCCGAGATCGACAGACTGGAGATCGACGCGTGGGCTGAGAAGTTCTTCGCCGTTGACACCACTGGCAACCACAGCGAGTCTCTGACGGTGACGTTCGCGGACTTTGTACTCGCGTGTCTCTCTTTCAACGTTGAAGTCGCAGGCCGACAGACCCTGGGAGTGTCGAGCGAAATGGCGCGATCGCTGCGCAACGACTCGCTTGCACACCGGAGCCGGATCGTCCATCTGCAGCAGCAAGGACATGTGCGACTGTGTCCACAAGGACGCGAGCTGCGGAAGATTCGACGTGAGCATGTCGAGGCACAGCAACGGCAGTTGGAACGCATGCGCAAGCAGCAGCAAGATCGAAAACTTGGGTGTCGAGTTGGTTCCATGGAGACGGAGCGAGATGGAAAGTGTGCCGACAGTGAGGACGAAGAAGCAGTTCAGCCTTCAGCAAAGAACGTACGGGAGCGAGAAGTTAACGACACGTTCGACCGGTTCGGTTCGAGGAGCCACAAGCAACGAGCGGCAACAGAGACCAAGTGTAATGACAGTGACGAGGAGCAAGACGCAAGGCGCGGAGGGGCTCTGACTATCGTAGAGGCTGCCCAAGCGGCGCTGGAGCTCGGCGCAGCGCTTTCCCGCGAGCAGGTCGTGCGGTTCCTGCAGTCGTTTGGCTTCGACCTCCGCCACCCGCTCACTCGCCGCGACTTTCACCGAGTAATGGCGCACTTGGACGCCAAGGAGCGCGTTTCCAGCGCTCCACCAGACGCGTGGAGAGTCGAGAGTGGCAAAAACACACCTAAAGTGGCCAAGCGTGAGGTCTGTGGGCAAAAGCGCAGCGCGGACGTGAGGCAGCAAGGTGTCAATAGGCAGGAGTACGAGCGCCACTTGCTGGCACAGCACCACAAGGGCAAGACTCAAATCGACCTGAAGGAGACGCGCAAGCTACTAGCTGGTCGCCCGTCGTGGAGCCAAGAGATGCGGCGGGCGGTGAAAGGAGATCGGAGCCGCTCTCAACGTCCACGACGGAAGGACGTGGAAGAGTCCAAGGGCGACTCGAGCGACTCTAGTAGCGGTCAAAGTCGTCCCTCACGCCGGTGCAAAGCTAATCGTCACCGTCGATGCGACCGCGATGATAGCGACCGTGAGAATAGCTCGAGCTCCGGCCGTCAGCGTCATCGTCGCGCCTCTCGCAGCCGGTCCAAGCGCTCAGTGTCCAAGTGCCATCACCGTCGCCGCCGCCATCGATCTGATAGCTCGAGCTCTGATAGCACCGACAGCACGGCGAGTAGTCCACGCAGTCGGCGGTCGGCGACCAACTTTCTAGCTTCTCACCAGCGCCATAGTGGATTCAGTGAGGGCGACCGCGTGCGGCACAAGCCCTCCGACGCCTTGGGATCCGTCCTCCGCGTGTATCGCGACTACTTTGTGGCCGACGTGCTGTTTGACAGCGGCCGCCACCTCAAGAACGTCGACTTGGCCAGTCTTCAACGGATCCCGACGCCCACAAGCCGCCCAGAGGATCAGTGGAAGCGAGGCCTTGCCGTTCTGGTCCCATACAAGCCCGGGCTCAAGGCCGGTAGGGCTCTTCGGAGGGGGAAGATCCTCAAGTGCCGCACGGACGGCACGTGCGACGTGTTGGTGGATGAGTTCGGCGAGTCAGAGACGCTGACTCGCGTCCCAGGAACTCTTCTCCGCCTTGCGCGGCGGAAACAGCCCGCTTTCTACGGCGTGGGCGCCAAAGTCACGGTGCGTCAACGCTCCGAGTACCTCCGCGGCACTGTCGCCGTGTGTCGAACGGACGGGTCGTACGATGTTCGGCTTCGGGGAAGCTCCCGTGTGCTTTTCAAGGTCGCGACCGAGCTTCTCTCGCTTGACGACGACGAGGACTACGACGAGGAGGAGAACCACGACGGCAGCGCTTTCAGCAGCTCGTCGGGCAAGGCTAAAGACTGTAGCGACAGCGAGGTCGACGGGCCAAAGCGGACGCGTAAGGTCGAGAGTGACAGTGACGGCGACAAGCGCGCCAGCAGCAGCCGAGGCGCGAGCAAGAAGCGTGAGGAGGAGGACAACACGTACGACGACTTTGAGCCCGAGTTCGGCATGGGCGACCGCGTCCAGGCGCGGTTCAACGGCGGCAGCGCCTTCTTCCCCGGCAAGATCACGCGCGCATACGCCGACGATACGTTTGACGTCGCCTATGACGACGGCGACGAGGAGACGCGCGTGCCAGGCCGCTTGATCCGGAGCGCAGCGACCAAAGCCGCGGCTGCGAGCTCCGCCAAAGCCTCGGGGGTCAAGGCGACAAAGCGCGACGACTACGACGACGATCTGTTCGAGAGCGACTGACGCTTTGTCGCGAAGCGAAGTTGAAATCGAAAACACGCACACGCCGTCCGCGGTCTATTTCCGCTCCTGTACTCGCTTATGTCTCCGTCGCCAAGCTGGCCGTTTCGGTCGGTCCCTTGGGCCCCTCCCTCGGGTCGTAACGTGAAGCGCTGGTACGTTTACATGACGGCGCGGTAGGTGACGTACCGTCCGGCCGTCTCACTGGGGCGGATGATCTTGACCACCTGACCGCGCGTCATGCCGTAGTAGCGCGCGATGGGGTCCGTGACCTGCATGCGCGGCAGCTGCGAGTCCTTGATGCGGTAGCGCTTGAGCAGCGCGGCCTTCTCGTTGCGGTCGAGCACGCGGTGCACCGGCACGAGCGTGTGCTCCGTGATGTCTACGAGCAGCTCCGTCTCCTTGAAGTGCTCGATCTTGTAGCGCGGCGCCATCTCGTTGAGCGCTTGGCGCGCGAACGGCGTGATGCCCTCCTGCACCACCAGGATCGCCTTGGTCACGTTCTCGTCCTTCATGCGGTTGCAGTAGCTGCGTCCACGACACGCCCGTCAGTCACGCCGAGTCTCTCTCTCCACGCTCGGGAGTGCGTCTACTGCACTCGAACACTCTACTCGGAGCGCGTCTGTCTGTACTACACGGGCGGCCACGCACTTGCGGATGGGCTTGACGCCGACCTTGGTGTCCTCCGGGAAGAAGACGAATAAATTATCGCTCGGGTCGTCGATCTTCTCCACCTGAAAGGTGCCATCCGCAGTAGCAGTAACAGCAGCAGTAGCAGTAGCAAAGTAGCCTTCAGTCTCCACCATACAGCACATGGCCACCGCCAAGCGCATATCAATACAGCGAGTGCGTACCAGGATGGTCATCATCTCGCGCGTCGGGTTGTCGCCGAACTGCTGCTGGAACGACTCGGGCGTCATGACGAGCTCGTTCTCGCTCACAATGTACCCGCTGGCAGAGACAGATGCAGAGACCCAAGACAACGCTACCAGATGAGTTCTCCTGATCGATGGGCGCGTGGAGGTCTCGGAGGGCGGGAAAGGAGAGCGCGCACCGGTTGTGCAGCATCTTGACGGTCGTCTTGCGGACGCGGTAGAGCCGCGAGGCCTCCGGGGTGAGCTCCGCCATTGCTTTCGCCGTGTCGGAAGGTTACAATCGGCTAGCTTCTCCCAAACTGCCGCCGCTTTACGACTGGGCGGCGCTCGCACAAGCTATATGACTTTGTATTGGTTGAAATGCGTTCTCCAGCACCTATTGATTGGTTGAAATCTGCGACTGGGGAGGATTCATGGAATGACTAGCTCCCTCGTATCAATGACCACTCGATTCGTTTTCAAAGGGTTTCAGCACATGTCACAGCTAATTGTGATACGCGAGCGTCACGTGTACCCATTTCTTCCAGTCGCCTTCATCGCCCTCGGCCTCATCGAACGACCCGACGCACGACACGATGGGCATCACGTCCGTCACGACCTTGTCGAGCGCTCGCAGCACCGGCAGGCGCGAGTCGCAGTCGATGACCAGCCGCGGCGCGTTCGGGAACGCGTACTCGAGTCCGTCGCCTCGCACGAGGTCCCAGAGCTGGAACGGCGCTCGATCCCGCAGGCTCGTGGCGCGTTCGCTGTCTGCATCAACCAGCTCCGTCGTGACCGTCCACGGACCGAACTCGTAGGTCTCTCCGGGCTCAATCGGCGTCTGGGGCGGCGCGTACGGCGGCTGGCGCAGCGGGAAGAACCGGTCACGGAAGAGGACGAGCTGCCGGTCGGCCGTCAGGTACGACCGGTTGCCCTTCTTGAGCGTCACCCACGATCCGCTCTCGCCTGAGAAACGCGCGAGCTTGGCCATCAGCTCGCGGATCGGCTTCTCGCGCACCATGCTGTTCCCCATGAGGTTGTGGCACACGGACCGGAAGACCTCCTTCCACACGAAGAACGGCTGCGACATCAGCAGCGAGCAGTCGAGCCACACGGCGACCTCGCTCGTGCCGACGCTCGCCATGATCGGCGCCAGGATGCTGCGCTCGACCAGCTCGCTGCACTGCGTGGACTCGGCCCCGAGCGTCGACAGGTTGTTCAGGAACCCGTCGCCGTACATGTCGCGCAGCAGCGGCACGAGCTGCGTTCGCAGCTTGCCGCGCGTGCTCCACTTGGGCGTCGTGTCCTTGAAGTAGGGCACGCCGTAGCGGTGCGCGAACTCAAAGATGGCGTCCTTGTCAAAGTCGAGCAGCGGCCGCCAGATGCGCACGCCATTCACGACGCTCGAGGCGCTCATGCCGTTCAGGTTGAGCAGACTCAGCCCCTTCATCATGTTGGAGATGACGTTCTCCTGCACATCGCCGCGGTGGTGGCCAAAGCACATGCCCGGCGCGCCGTACTGCCGCATGACGGACGCGTACGTATCGTACCGGATCTCGCGCGAGATCTTCTCGTAGTCGTCGCGCTTGGTCGTCGCGCGCTTCACCTCGTCAATGCGGCGCGCGTGGAAGATGATGCCGAAGCGCTCGCACCAACGGCGCACGTAGTCGCACTCGGCCGCGCTCTCTTCGCGGTTGCCATAGTCAATGTGCACTGCGACGACCGAGTAGTTGCCGTGCAGCGGCCGGAGTCGGTGCAGCAGATGCGCAATGACCATCGAGTCGACGCCCCCGGAGAGCGACACGGCCAAGTGCGAGGACTCGCTCGCGCGCATCGTGACCAGGTACTCGTGCATGGCGCGGTACAGCCGGTTGCGCGGCATGTCCGACTCGTCCGTCTCCATGAACGCGCGCTCCAAAATGTCGTCGTCCGACACCCTTACTGCGACGCTCGCGTCTGTCGCAGCATCGCCCGGTGCGCGCTCGTCGCCGCGCAGATGCATCAGGCGGTTCGTGGTCGTGCGCCGGAACTTCTCCAGCAGGTCGGCGTGCTGCTGATGCAGCTGCTTCCGCTCGTCGATCGTCTGCAGCAGCGCCTGCAGGCCAGCAGTCGTCGGCGAGTGCCGCACCGGCATCATCACGAACACAAAGCGCGGCACGGCCAAGTCCTCGTGCCACCGCTGCGCCAGCACCTCGGTGGCCACCTCGAGCGCGTACGCGTCGTTAGCAGCGCGCTGAGCCGCTCGCCTCTCGTTCTCAGCGTCGCTGTCGCTTGTGGCGCGGTGCACGTGGCGAGAGAACTGGTCCAGCACCAGGATGAGCGCCACGGCCGAGTCGCGCGCGTGGCGCCAGTGGTCCAGCTCGCGGCGCTCGGCCTGCGCGAGCAGCGAGCCGAACCGCGCGCGCACCTCGCGGTCCACGCTCTGCTGCTTGTCCGAGCCATCAGGGGGGAACCACTTGCAGCGGAAGTTGTCCGACTGGTCGCCGTCGAACCAGAACGAGAGCACCGCGTCGACCGTCTCGGCCGCCATGACTGTAAGTCCGGCCCAACAGCTCACTGTTTGTGGCTGTGGGTCTGCTCGGGTTCAAACATGCAATTATGTATTCGTTTTGTACCGTGCAAAGTGATACATGCACTTATTGATTACCTTTGTTTTATTGTGAACGTTATTGTTTGCGTTGCGGTCCGGTGACACACATCAACGTCTTCTTCAATCAGAGGGATCTCTCTGACTGTATTGCGGCGAACTTGTCGTGCCGGTACCCTCCAGCCCTCGCCTTTTTGGCTTAGCAGCTCACCTCAGGTTGTTTATCTAAAGAATGAATAGCGTTACCACCACCACCACCGAGTTCATCGAGGACTGCAAGGTGCGCTCCCTCGACTTCAGGTGTCGCGTCCGACCATGGCCGGAGCCCCGCGGCGGGTCCTGGTCCGGTGATAGTCCGCTACCTTCGCCTCGAGTACGATTACTACGTTTAGTAGCAACAGGAGTGTTTGAAGTCCGTCGTATAATCATTCACTTCAACACAATGTTGTCAATCAATACATGTTGTGCAAACGTCGCTTGAACGAGCACTTGAAGTTGCAGGTGCCAGTCAACAGGAGCTTGCTATTCCCCCATGTGTGTGTACACCACATAAAAGGCAACTTGTGGCAGAGTGATGATCTTCAACGTAAGAGTGCTTATCCCGCAATAGGACTAGGTATGTAGGTTACCTATGCACTCTACTCTTACGAGTTGAATGGTGTGCGATGATGACACACCCGCTGCCGATGAAGCTCTCTCTGACGCTCAGTTACCACAGCACGCACTTCTTCTCCGGGTTCATCTTGGCGCTCGTGGAGCACTGGAAGGCCGTGGCGAACTCGGCGTTGTTCATGGTCGGGCCGTTGATGCGCCACTGGCCGGGCGAGTGCACGTCCGTCAGCTGCTGCTTCATGGCTCCGTCGCGCGCCTTGCCGCAGAACGTCTGCGCGAAGCTCACGAAGAACAGCCGGTCGGCCTCCTCGTCCGAGATTTCCGTGCCCGCAGGCACCTCGGCGAGCGATGCGTTCTGCATGTAGCTGTGGTACGCGTCAAAAGCGAGACGGAGGCCGCCGTTGTCGGCAATGTTCTCCGTGATGGTCAGGTTGCCGTCCACGTTGCCCAGCGGCGAGCCGTCCTCGGCGTTCACAACGAACGCGCTGTACTCGTCCCGCAGGCACTGCGCGCGCGCGTCGAACTCCTCGCTCGTCTCCTCGGACCACCAGTTCTTCTGGTTGCCGTCGCCGTCGTACAGGCGGCCGTTGCTGTCGAAGCCATGCGTGAGCTCGTGGCCGATGATGGCGCCGATGGCCCCAAAGTTCTGCGCCGGGTGGCTCGAGCCGTTGTACATGGGCGGCTGGAGGATCGCGGCCGGGAAGACAATCTGGTTCTGCGACGGCGAGTAGTAGGCGTTCACCTCGGCGGCGCTCATGCCCCACTCCGTCCTGTCGACCAGCTTGCCGATCTTGGCGATCGCGATCGCGTACTGGTCGGCCGAGATCTTTTCGATATTCTCGAAGAAGCTCGTGCGGCTGAGCACGTACGGGTACGACTTCTTCTGCGTCGAGTGGCCAATAAGGTTCGTCACCTTGGACAGCTTGAGCTCGGCCGCCTTGCGCGTCGGCTCGTCGAGCCACGCGAGCTTCTCAATGTGCTCCTCCATGGCCTCCTCGATCAGCTTGACCATGAGCTTCGTGTTCTGCTCCTGCTTGGTGTCGAACATCTTGAGGAAGTAGTACTTGCCGATCAGGTCGGGGAAGAAGGCAATCTCGCGCGTCGTGCAGATGCTCGCGCGCGTCGACTGCGTCTTCTGGCCCGACAGCGCGCCGAGGAAAAAGTCAAAGTACACGTCGTAGAACTCCTGGCTCAGGAACCGTGTGTAGTAGTGCGCGTACGAGAAGGCGAGGTACGTCTTGAGGTCCTCCAGGTCCAGCTCGCCCACGAGCGCCTCGACCGTGTCAAAGTAGTCGAGCGACTGCACGATGATGGTCGAGTTGGCGGTCAAGTTCGAGTTCTCAAGCAGCCCAAGACCCGAGGCGAACGCGCCAAAGGTGACTGGGAACGCCTCGGTCGCGTCGCGGAAGGCCACGGGGTGGTAGTACGCGTCCGGGTCGCTGCTGTCCGCCGCGGCGTCGATGGCCGCCGAGATGTTGGCGAGCTGGAGCTCAATGCGGATCACCGCGTCCTCCGCCTCCGTGGATGCGTTGCCCTGGCCCGGCGACGAGTACCCGGCGAGGTTCAAGATGGACGAGATGTACGAGCGGTAGTACGGCTCGAGCGAGCTGAAGGTCTCGTTGTCCGTGTAGTACGACACGTCCGGCAGCGTGAGCGAGCCAGAGCCGACGTACAGCACGTTGAGCGACGCGTTCTTGTCGTCCGCGTACACTCCGATGGCCGAGATGAAGCTCGGACCGGTCTGGCCGAGCTCGCCGGCGAGCTTGAACAGCTCGTCCCGCGAGCTGACGGCCGCGACCTTGTGGAGCCCGGGCTGCAGCGGCATGTTGCCCAGCGCGTTGAGCGTGTCCATGTCCATGCACGAGTCCCAGAGCTCACCGACGAGCGGCCAGTCCTCCTTGAGGATCTCCTGGATGACGGCCTCGTTGCGGTCACCGATCGTGTCGAACGAGTAGTCGACCGAGTTCTTGTCGTCCGGGATGACCGTCTCCTTGACCCACGTGCCGCACGCGTACTGGTAAAAGTCCTCGCACGGGTCCGCCGAGGTGTCGATGAGCGCCGTCACGGTGCTCGGGAAGGCCGCCTGGACGCGCGGCGTCGAGCGGATCGAGCCCGTCGCGGCCACGAACAGCGCGAACGCACTGGTCGACGGGATGAAGAGCTTCATGGACCCGGCTGTCGACGAAGACTTTAGCAGCTCTCTACAGTACTTGAAAGCTTGGGTGGTGCGTTGCTGGCGGCGGGTTCGAGAGTGAGAAGAAGCGGAGAGGATGCGTACGGTGTATTGTGGATGTGGACCTGTAGACGCACTGCATAATAGGTGAGGTGGGGGGCGGCGGAGGCCGCAGGAGCCGTCGTGAACAACTTGGAGTTCGTATGGACGTCGGATGCCGGTGTTAAATGCCGTGGTCCGTTTGCACATCAATTGACACCAAGTGGGAGCATCGACACCAGCTGTTTTCAGAATATGACTAGGCAAATATATGTTGATGATGTGTTATCAGATTACGCTTTTCGATTACATGACTCACGTTGAGCCGCACCTGTTTCAGGTCCACATTAATCAGAAACCGCAGGGATTAGGCCTGTCGATATACTGCGCTTCACTATCAGGATCGATCAGCAAACCTCTACTGTAGATGTTCAGTGCATACGGTTCACGGTGATGCATCATCCCACACGCTGAATCGTGTTGCCCGCGATTGCGTAGCGTGAGCAATGCGCGTACATCGTGGGCGTCAAAGTCTGGGACTTAATGATGACACCGACGGGTCCTGCTACCATATCACGCACTTGTCGCGCGGGTTCATCTTGGCGCCCGCCGGGCACTGGAAGGCGCTCGAGAAGTCGTCGCTGTTCATCACGACGCCGTTGATGCGCCAGCGAGACGGCGAGTGCTCGTTCGAGAGCATCTGCAGCGTCTTGGCGTCGTGCATCACCTTGCAGAAGCTCTGGGCGAAGCTCACGAAGAACAGCTTGTCGGCCTCCTCATCCGAGAGGTCGGTGGCCGCCGCACTGCCACCGACGGTTGCCACGTCCTCCATGTACGTATGGTATGCGTCGAACGCGAGTCCCAGGCCTCCGTGGTCCGCGATGTTCTCGCCGAGCGTGGCCTCGCCGTCCACGAACCCCAGCGCGGCCCCGTCCTCCCCGAACTGCACGAAGTCGCTGTATTCTCTGGACAGGCACGCCGCGCGGTCCTTGAACTCGTTGGCGGTCGCATTGGTCCACCAGCTCCGCTTGTTGCCGTCGCCGTCGAAATGCCGCCGTTTGTTGTCGAACTCGTGCGTGAGCTCATGTCCGACGACCATGCCGATCCCGCCAAAGTTCTGCGCTGGGTGGCGGTTGCGGTCGTACATGGGCGGCTGTATGATGCCGGCAGGGAACATCATCACGTTCTTGCCTGGGTAGTAGTGCGCGTTCGCCTCGGTCACGTCCACGCCGACTTGTTCTCTCAAGACGGGCTTGTCAATCCTTCCGACCATCTCGGCGAAAGTGTTGGCTGCGATCTTCTCGTGGTTGTCAAAGAACGCGTCGCTGGCGAGCACGAACGGGTACGACGCGTTCTGCGACTCGTACCCGATGAAGTTGGCCACCTTGCCCAACTTCGCCATGGCTTCTTCGTACGTGGCGTCGTCGAACCAGTCGACCTCTTGTAGTCTGTCCGCCATCGCGTATTCAACCAAGTCCACGATGAGCGCCATGTCCTCTTTGCTCGCCGCATCGAGCGCTTTGATAACGAAGTACTTGTTGACCAGATCCGTCAACAGATTGGTCGCATGACGCGCGCAGATGCTCTTTCGCGAAGCCATCTTCTCCTGACCCGTAAGCGCGGTCGTATGGAAGCCAAAGTGCGCTCGATACGCGTCTTCGCTCAGAAACGCGGCGTAGAAGTTGGCGACGCGGAACGCGAGGTACGTCTTGAGATCGTCGAGGTCAGCAGTTTCGAGCCATTCTTCAACGATGTCGAAGTAGCCCGGCATCCGGAAGACCACGAGTGTGTCCTCGGTCACCGTCGACGCGTTCAGGAGGTTCATACCGCCAAAGTACTGGTCGATGCTCGACGGGTATGCGTCCAAGGCGTCACCCAACTTGACAGGGCTCGTGGTCGCGTCAGGCTTGTCGCTGTCGATGTCGTCGCCTGCTTCCTGTGTCATTTGAGCAAGCCTGAGCTCGATGTTGATGACTGCGTCTTGTACGGATGCAGCGTCTGGGCGCTCCCAATACCCCGCGACGTCCATGGTCGTGGAGATGTAGTCGCGGAACGCCGACTCGAGGCCGCTGAAAGTGTCGTTACCGAGGTAGTTGGATGCGTCTGGCATCGTGAGTGAGGCGACGCCAATGTAGAGTCTGTGGATCGACGCGTTCTTCATGTCCGGTCCCACGTCAACGTCTGTGACGAGCCCCGGTCCCGTTGGGAACAGCTCACCGGCTACAAAAAGCAGCTCCTCCGTAGATGTATCGCCCTGGATCTTCGTCAGCGCACTCCGAAGCGGGTCGTTGCCGAGCTTGTTGAGCGTTTCGACGTCCATGCACGAGTCGTAGAGCTCTCCAAGCAGCGGGCAGCCCTCCGAAAGGATCTCCTGGACAATGCGGTCGTTCCGGTCTTGTATCATTTTGAATGTGTAGTTGATGACGCTCTTGTTATCCGGAATGTCGGTTGTCTGCATCCGCGTGCCCCACGCATACTCGTAAAAGTCCTCGCCCGGGTCGACGCTCTTGTCAATCAGCGCCGTGACTGAAGGAGGGAACGCGCTGGCAGCTGGAGAAGCCTTTACTAGCATGGTGGAGAGTGCTGTCAACGCAGTCGCCGTCCGGACGTAACGCCTCATGCTTGGGCGTTGGTACGAGCTCTTGAGGAACAAACTGTAGGCCAGAGGTCGAATTGGCGAATGCGTATGTGAATGCGAGTGATGCCGTAGTGGCGCCGTAGCGATGGGTGACGCGCTAGAGCGGCTTGTCAATGTGTGCAGTGGTCGCGCATAGCACTTTGACGCATTCCCAAAGGCTTGATCCATTGATTTGTACAGTGCTGGTATGCTGGATTTGGACGAACATGGCGTGGTATATCAACAGATCATCTTGTTTTCACTATATAAGTCACGAAATAATCCCCCGACCACGTTGCAGCATTCCCCTCCAATCAGTCCAGGTAGGTCTCAATGGCCTGCACACTCGATCCGTGACTACTTTCTCAGTGCGCAGCTTCCAGAGATCCCAACGTGATACACATTCGTGTCTTTGTTTGAGAGAGTTTTGGGGATGAATAGACCGAAGAGGCCTAAAGGAAAGCGATAGCCAATGTGTGAACCGCTCACACAACATCGGCCACCCTTCCACGTCGTCAATATCAGGAAACCAGTGATATAACAGGTGAAGTGTCTCCAATATCATCCATTCCATTCGTTTCCAAACCGTCATTGCCAATGAACGCGCGATGAGAGTGAGAGGTCGACCATACCACGCTAGGTGGGTCAAACCGCCAGTAAGTAGGCGCGCAGAGCTAATGACGATTGTCTTGTGTCATAGTGAGCCAGCGGCGGCCAGGAACGCATTCCAGTCCTCGACCACCGACTTGTCTTCGTAGATGGCGTCTCGCTTACTCAGCAGTGACGCTCGAATCTGCTGCTTTTTGGAACGGTCGGCCGCGACATTGATAGCGAAGGACACGTACTCATCGAGAGTGCTGACGATGCCTTCGGTTGCGTTCATGAAGCGCAGGAATCCGGCCGCGAGCTGCACAACTGTCTGCGCCGATGGAAGCGTCACCACTGGGCTGTGCATGTCAAAGCATCAACGCTATGAGTCGATTCAAAGTATGTAAATGCACTCTTCTGCTTCGTACATGCCGAGACTGAGAGCATCAAGCGTAGTTACGCCGCCGCCAAAAGGAAACGGGTCCAGCATGACGTCGCTCAAGGATAGCAGCGCCATGAATTCGTCGTACGGCAGTGTCGGCAAGAACCGGACACGGTACGCATTCTGAAAGGCGGAGCACTTCAGTCAGCATCATTCCTCAGCATGTATGAACCCCACTACCTCATACCTGGCCAAGTCGCCGCCGAAATCGTCGCCGAAGCTGCTCAGTCCACACTCTTTGCGTCTCGGATGCTAGGAGCACAACGATACCAGCGGGATCTTGGTCGAGGATACCGGCGATAGCAGCATCGAATTGCGGGCTCAATTTCATGAGCGTCTGCGAAACCGCCAGAGCATTTCCGAAGTCAATAACACGGTCGTGACGAGGTCAGGTGGAAGTACAATGCTGCCGCGCACCTGCGGACAAACGTATAGGCGGCGGTCGTCGGGTAGATGGAGGCTCGATCGGGTGATTCCTTTCCATGAGTTAGTACGCGCTCGCCGCACGTGAAGATCGCTGGGCTTGGTGAAGATCGTGCTGAGACCTCGAAACAGAACAACGCGCTCCGACGCAGTGGCATTCTCTATCGACCGCCGTTGAATGCGAAATCGCTCTTCATGAACACTGCTGCCGCTATCTTCCACTCCGGATACTTCACCGTTGATGCCGTCTTTGTCATTGCCGGAAACAAAATACTGGGACGAGATCGAAAAGTCGATGTTGGGGTTCCCAGTCGTGATTGGATGGCCCCAGAACACGCACTGCACCGGTGCTACGCGGTGGTGGGACAGCAAGACCGTCCATGCGTCCATGCCGAGCTCCGGGAACACGACAATGTCTAGCTGATCGTCACGTAGCCTTGCTATCGCTGCGTCGTGGGCAGCTGGGAGCTCAACGTACAAGTCAGCTGTCTGTCTGAACCTCTCCGTCATGTCGTCGCCGTCACGTAGAAAGTGGACGCATCGGTAGATCACCACTTCGAACAGCTGACGGTCCAGTCGCTCAATCACTCCGATCAACAGTTTGCCCACCGAGTGCGTGCGGAACCACGAAGAGATGAATCCAACTCGCTTACGAGTGGAGGTTGTGGATTCTGATCGGTCCCCATGGACAGTCAGCACATATACAGAGGTGAGACTGGGGAAGAGCTTGCTGCGCAATTGGTAGATGTCTTGCTGGATCGGCAGCACGTTGTACCCCTATAGCATCGAGGTAATATGTGAGGGACTTGGTACTGCAGGGCATGAAACATCAAGGTGGCGCACCTGGTACCCAATCATCATCGTAGATGGAGTGATCGTGTACTGGAGAAAAGCAGCTTCTTCGGGTCTTCGGCTGAACAATAGGTCGCCAACTATGGGAGCCGAATCGGCATGTGCTGATACGGACTGCTTGACAACCGTCACCGCGCCGACTTCCTCTTCTAGAGCGCGCAGCTGCTGCGGGAGTTCGTCATAGAAGAAGGAGTGCATGGCGTCATCCGAGTCAAGCACAACTGGAACCGCTGTTGCTCGTCGAAACTACACAGAGACGATTTACTCCCGGTCAGTTGGTTGCAAGGGTTAAAGACAGACTGCGATGACACTCGCACGCACCTTTAGCGATGGACCGTCGTCGCAAAGCCGACCCGCCTGCTCGATGAACCTCAAGGACGCATTGAACGCCCCAAGTTCGTCCGTAAACACGCTCATGACGTTCAAAGCATGATACAACTCGCTTGTGAAGCGAGTTGAAAAGCGTAACGCATTCCCCCACTTTGTCTTCTCGTGGTAGCAGCAGCGCCCAACAACGTCCCCTTCCAGTACCCCGGCTGCTCTCTTCAAGCAAAGTTGGTCATTGACGGTGATCTCGAGCGTGCCAAAACGGTAGAGCGTGTGTTCGGCCACTTGTACGCTCGATACAGCGGCTGACAGCTTGTTTCCAAACCCCGCGCACCCAGTCAAAGCGGTCTCGATACTTTCCATCAGTTCCGCCTCAAGAAATCGTGTCACTGCAATGTGACAAGTCAATTCGGCCACTTTAGTCGTGTCCTCCCGCTTGGTCGCATCCATCAGTCGCCGAGCCAGCACCGCGCGTCCGGCAGCGTAATACCCTGCGCCAATCAGTCGATAAGCCGCCGCTTGTAGTAGTCGATGAACGCTCACATCGCTCTTTTGTTCAATTGCGAATGGCGAGAGAGCTGCAGCACCTGCAAACGCGTGCAATGCTGCCTCCTCCGCAAAGTCCCAGCGAGACATCACGCTGCTGCACTCGAGGAAGAAGTCGAGTGTTTCCGGCAAGTCGGTGGAAGCGTTTTCGGCAATGAATCGCACCAGTTCATCAAGTGTCGGCAGCGAGAGCGAGTGCACTGCATCCCAATAGCTCTCCAATGCTGCAACAGGGGCGTTGATACCAGCAAAGTACTGAACGCGCTCGACTGCTTGCCTGGCCGCGTTGTCGCTCGCAACCACCTCTACTCGTAGCTCCTGTGTGTACGCGCTGGCGAGTGCTCTGAGCTGTTCGCCTTGTGCTTTGGGAATGGATACTGCCGCCGCATCGATCGGTTCAAAGTTGACGGCCCCAAGCATCAGTGCCGAGTCGTCCGAGTTGACCAGGAGCATCACCGCGCCTCTGGCAGCGGCCACATTCTTCAACTATGTAGACGTGACAAAGATTCTAGAGTTAGAATGAACCAACATGAGCCGTTCAGTATGCATGAAGACGTACTTTGGCTTGGAATGCGCAGCCACCGCGATCGACAATGACACAGGCGTCGCGGTAGAAACTCTCTTCTCCGGTCAGTGGGCCACAAGCCAGTCGGTCGTGCTCAGGGGGAGTGACCACACGTATTGGCATTAGCGGTGGAGTCCATGACGAGCTTCCGGATTGGTTGGCGTGAGGCAGATAGCGCCCGAAGGCGGCGGCACAACAGTCTAGCGGCAGTTCCACTGGCGAAACGACTCTGCAGATGCCTGCAGCACAAGCAGTATGCTGTCTGTGAGTGCATACACTTGTTTGAAACCAGTGAAGGGGGGAGAGACTTACCCGGCATAAGCGTCTGCTTGGCAGGTGATTGGGTGGCACCCATGGCAGCCGCTGTGGTCACCCACAACGCCAACAACCATCCACCTCGAGAGAGGTTCATGGCAACAGGGCAACAGCCTCGCGAGAAAAATGCGCTTGGACTCTTTCCCTTGAGTTGAAAGGCGCTGTGCAGTCCGCTCGAATGACCTTTCAGCGCCAAAGCCCTCATAGACAAAAGATCGCTCCATGGCTCTTGGACCAGCCCCGCGCTTCGAACGACAACAACCGGGAAGTCACAGCAATTGTGACGACAAATGCATACACTAGCACTTGCGCGATGATGAAGGGATCCATCCTCATACTAGAGACTCGAATATGCGCTCTCTCTATAAATACGACGGCTGTGCGGCTCATTTAGGTGCCTGCTTCAAAGCTCCGGCGTGCTCGCTCCATCCGCCCCGCCACTTCCCTGGTATAAATAACCATCTATCCGCGCTTCACTTCGTCCGCTGTATCAGCCTGCAAACCCCAGCGGCAAACAACACGCAAGCGCGAGGTGAGGGCGAGGAAGGCGGCAGTGTCAGCTCCTAGCCTCAACACGAGCCCTTCCTCGGTCGCTGGCGTCGTCGACGATGGATCCGCGGGACGAGAGCGAGCTCACGATCCAGATCCCGCCGCAGGACGGCTCGCAGACGGAGCGCACGCGCGGCACCTTTGGCGGCAGGCAGCGATGGCTTTCCGGCGGGTCCAGCGGCGCACCGTCCGAGTCGTCCAGAGCGCCTGACTCGGTCTTGTCGCCACGCAAGAACATGAGCAAGATGTGAGTGGCGGTTGCTCGGACAATGATGTGCGTGGCAGTATAGAGCGTGGGTCTGATGGCACTGCCAGTGAGTCGGCCGCTTGTAGGAAGGTGACGGCGCCGTCGGTCGAGCCGTTTTTGTCGTCCATCGGCATTGTCGTGGGCGAGGAGACGCAGATCGTCGACAAGGAGGTCGACGAAGTCGCCAGTCTGCGTCGGGTGAGCTCCTGGCAAGACGACTGACTGTCCCTACATCAACACACGATCTCACTCGCGTGGTTGTGTCTTGGGAATGGTAGGAGTTCGACACGGCCAAGAACCTGAACTGGAAGAAGGAGCAGGAGATCAAGGTGCGTGCTTCCGAGTCATCCAATCACTCCGCCGCGACCACCTGAACTGCTTGTCCTCACTCCCTTTCACTGCTTCGACCGCAGAAACTGGAGGAAGACGTCGAGAACCTGACGCTGACGTTGCACGGGCGGCTATCGGACGGCGCGGCGGCTCGCCGTAGAGCTGCAAGTATCGAGACCAAGGCCGCCTTGTACGAAGCCAAGCTCGCCGAGGAGATGGCCGACCGCGGCGTGTACAACCACATGATCCAGCGCTTATCTCGCGAGGCGCTGGACGCCAAGAAGGAGACGCTCGCTCGTGAGTCCCAGCTCCGCAGCCTTCAGCTGGAGCTCGACAGCGCGCTCGCCGCTCTGCTAGCCGCGCGGCAGGAAAAGTCGGCGGCCGAGCTGCAGTACAAGCAGACGTACACGTCGTGGTGGGAGCGCAAGCAGCAGAACGTGCGCGCGCTCGACGACCTGACGCAGGCGGTGGCGCAGACCAAGCTGCAGCTCGACATCCTCGAGCAGCGCGAGGTGTCGCGCAAGCAGCACGTGGCGGCTGCGCTGGGCGAGCTCAAGCTGCGCGCGTCACGCAAGCTGCGGCACGAGTCGTCGACGCAGATGACGCACTTTTCAGAGATCCAGGAGGAGCTGACAGACACGGACTGGAAGCTGCTCGAGGTCGAGGCCGAGCTCAAGAAGATCGTCGAGGCCGCTGGCACGAGCGACGTGGACAAGATCATCGCCAAGTTCGTCGGCCGCGACGACGTCATGCGCGCGCTCAAGGACGAGCACACGGTCGCCGACGCGCGCATGCGCAAGCTGCGCGAGAAGCGCAAGCAGCTCGAGGAGGCGCTCGGCGCGCTTCGAGGCGCGGCTGTCAACTCGCGCACCATCTACCAGGAGATGGACCAGACATCCGAGCGGCTCAAGGACATTGAGAAGGAGGCCGCGACGCTCGCCGACCGCTTCAACCGGTCCAGCGTCATGATGGACGCCTTCCGCGCGTGCCTGCTCAAGTGCCTCGCCAAGCTTGGGTCCGTCAAGGGATCGCTCGACTACGACGACCACCACGAGCTGAGCCGCGCGCTCGAGACGCCGTCGTCCGACCTGCTCCACATGGTCGAGCAGAAGCTCAACCGCGTGCTCGACGTTATCAACCGCGAGAAGGCCGAGCGCGAGCTGCACCGGTCCGAGGCCAACGCCAATAGCACCGAAGGAGACAAGACCGGCGCCTCGGGGTCCAACGGAAGCGCCCACGCCGGCCATGGAGCCAACGGAGCCGCCGTGCGCGCCCCAGCGCCAGCAGAGAGTGAGGAGCACTTCATCCTGCGCATGTCGACGCCCGACACGTCGGCCGCTAACGTGCGCGTGCGTCCAAAGTCGCGCGTGACGGCCGGTCGACCTCCAGTGGCCCCGCACGTTGGTCATCAACCCAGCAACAGCCACTTGTTGCGGCGCCCGATGGCTGCAGGCACCGACGTGCCGGTATCAGGAGGTGTCGGCGGGGTATCTGGCGGCGAACTGGGGATTGGCGACGGCTCAGACGCCAACATGGGGGCTGGAGTGGTCGGGGGTGGAGCAACAGGCGGCGCGACTGGGAGCTCCTTGAACGTTGACGGAGGCGAAGAGCTGCTCGTGATCGACCGGAACATGCGCAAGAAGCTCGTAGGGCTCGTCGTGAACCGCAGTAAGCGCGGGAAGAAGACGGCGACGCCGAGTGCGACGGGGTGACGTGCGCGCTGGAGCCGTCGTGCCCTATTATGACTAGCCGACTGACGCACAACACGTAAACCCTTTATCAATTCACCATGCAAGCCAATCAATCGATCGTTATGGCTTGGGGAACAACGAAACAGCGCAATTGTTGCCATGATGGCCAAAGTGACGGACATATTGGCTTATGGCGCAGTGATCGCGCGTCAAATGCAAAGTCAAAGCGCTGGAAAAATGTAGTGGCGATGGCGGTGGCAGTCATTGACCCCAAGCTGCGTTCGGAGCAACCGTGACCGAGTGAGACCCTTGCGAAGCCTCCTACCAGACGACGCACTTGTCGACAGGGTTCATCTTGGCGCCGGTCGAGCACTGGAAGGCGGTCGAGAAGGCCTCGCTGTTCATGGAGACGGCGTTGACGCGCCACTCGGGGGGCGTGCGCTTGTCCTTGAGCAAGTGCTTCATGCTCGCGTCGGTCTTGACCTCGCACAAGCTCTGGGCGAAGCTCACGAAGAAGAGCTTGTCGGCCTCCTCGTGTGAGAGCTCGGCTGCCTCCGCCGCGCCCTCCATGTACGTGTGGAGCGCGTCGTAGGCGACCTTCACGGCTCCGTTGTCGGCGATGCTGTTCGTGAGCGTCTTGTCGCCTCGCACGTAGCCCAGCGACGCGCCGTCCTCCCCGAACACCTCGAAGCCGCTGTACTGGTTCGCGAGGCACGTGGCGCGGGCCTCGAACTCCTTGGCCGTCGAGCAGCTCCACCAGTCTCTCTGGTCGCCGTTGCTGTCGAAATGCCGTCCGGCGCTGCCGAAGCCATACGCGAGCTGGTGGCCGACGACCGCTCCGAGCGCGCCAAAGTTCTGCGCCGGGTGGCTCAAGAGGCTGTACATTGGCTCCTGCAAGATCCCGGGCGTCAACACCAACGCGTTCACTTTGGGGTTGTAAAACGAGTCGGGGTCGATGCCAATGACGCCCAGCAGTTCCAAGACGGCGACCGGCTGCCCGATCCTGTTGATCAGCGCGTCATGGGTGTGGCGAGCGATCTTCTGTTGATTGTCGAAGAACGCGTCGCAATCGAGCACGAACGTGTACGACTGGTTCTGCGGCTCGTATCCGACCAGGTCGGTCACCTTGTCCAGCTTCGCGACGGCTTCCTCGTACGTGGCGTCGTCGAGCCAGTCAGCGTCTCCCATCGTGTCCGCCATGGCGTCCTCAATGATGTCCACCATGAGCTTCATGTCCGTCTTGCTCTCGGTGTCATGCGTCTTGGCGTCCAAGTACTTGGTCACGAGGTCAGTCAGCAGCTCCGTCACCTGGGCGGCGCAGATGCTCTCTTGCGGCGGCTGTTGCTCGAGCCCGTCGATCACGACGCCGAAGAAGGCGAAGTACGCCTCGTAAAAGTCCGCACTGAGGAACTCGACGACGGAATGGACCGTTTGGAACGTGAGGAACACCTTGAGTCGGTCAAGGTCGGCGAGCTCGAGCTGTTCCTCGATGATGTCGTAGAAGGCAGGCGACTCGATGTAGACCACCGTGTCTTCGTTCACCGTCGGAGCGCTCAAGAGGTCCATGCCGCTGATGTACTGGCCGATGGTCAACGGGTACGCGTCCATGGCGTCGCCCAGGGCGATGGGAGAGTAGCTCGCGTCCTTGTCGGTGGCCACGGACACTTCGAGCTCCACCTGGGCAAGCAGCAACTCGGTCTTGATGACGATGTCTTCGATGGTCGTATTGTCGAAGCCTAACGAGTGTCCGGCGAGGCTCAAGACCGTGGAAATGTAGTGGCGGAAGGCCGACTCAATGCCACTGAAGGTCTCATTGCTGAGGTAGAACGACGAGTCGAGCGTGAGCTTGGGGGGGCGGATGTGCAGCACGTTCACGGAAGCGTTGTGGTAGTCCGGACCCACCGCCAAGTCCGTGAGGACCGACGGGCCAGTCGGGAACAGCTTGCCAGCGACAAAGAAGAGCTCTTCGATCGACTTGGCGTCCTGGATCATGGCCATCCAGTTCTGGATCGGCTCGTTACCGAGCTTGTTGCGCGCGTCCAAGTCCAAGCACGAGTCGTACAGCTCGCCGACGAAAGGCCGTCCCTCCGACAGGATCTCCTGGATAGCCAGATCGTTCCGGTCCCGGATCGACGCGTAGGAGTAGGCGACGGAGCCCTTGCCGCTCGGGATGGCGGTGGCCTCGAGCCACGCACCGCACGCGTACTGGTAGAAGTCCTCGCACGGGTCGACGCTGTCGTCGATGAGCGCGGAGACTGAACTGGGGAACGCGCCGTCGACTCGAGGCGCCGATAGCAGCACCGCCGCAGCGCCTGCCAGAGCGGCAGTGGAGTGGAGAAGAGCCCTCATGGACCTCAGGTTTGGACTGGTGCAATGAGAGCGGGGTGGAGTGGGGTGGGGTGGGCTTGGTCGGGCGAAATCGATAATGGGGAGTGGTCCGAGGCTGCCGATGCGAGCGACTGCAAGGACAGCCGTGGGATTTAGCTCTACTCGGCCACAGTGGAGAGCTCGGGCGCTCTTTTGCTAGGTGACGTCGCAGAGGAGGACTCATGCCAACGAACGGTGCGGTTGACGCCCTGGCCTGGTTTTAGACATGGGATATTCATACCAGTACCTATATCCTAAATCCTGCTTCGAAGATCTACAATTCAAGACGAAGTACCGTACTAAAAATTCAAGAAACACGAATCTAAATCCTACCTTGAAGAAACATGCAACCACCACCTATACAGCTATTCAGTGGTCACCTCGGATCGCAACGCATCCTAAGCCAACCCACCACACTATCACGTGCCCGTCAGCAACAATCTTCACATTAGAGAGGACGCGGATCCACTGGCTCAGGCGCTGAGGAATCCACTCGCTCATGCCTACGCCGTGGCACCGACGCATCAACAACGCAGTTGGTCGTCTCTACTGTAGAGTCTACAGTCCGGACTGGATGAGCGGCTTGAGGAACTGCTCGTAGCCCTCGGGAACCTGCGACCTGTTGAGCGGCTCGTCCGCCGCGCGCTTGACCAGCGCGCGGTAGATATCTCCGTCGTAGCGGCCGATGGTCGAGTTGAGCTCAAAGTCCGTAAAGTCCCACGCGTCCGTCAGCAGCACGGCGTTGGAGCGCACCTTGGGCAGCAGCGCCACGACCTGCTTGCGCACGAGCTCGGCCTGCTGCGACGACAGGTAGGTGTCCTCGCGGAAGTCGCCGAGCGACTTGGAGATCATCCACGCGCCTAGGAGCGCGCACAAGTCGCCCACTGCCTGGCGCTCCGGCCCGGTCGGCAGGCTCGTCACGCCCTCAACGAAGCTCTCGAGCAGCATCAGCTCGGCGTGGGCGGTCGACGCGCGCGTCATG
>JAADXZ010000374.1:0-24049 GCA_023338055.1 Phytopythium mirpurense | reverse complement strand
TCTGCCTTGCGCTCGTAGTTGCTTGCTTCCGCTTCATCTTCCGTAGACTCATCCGCCGCGCCCGCCGCGCGGTCGTTCCATTCGGACAGCGGTTGAATGTTGCGCTCGACATAGACGTAAGAGTCAGCCGTGTCGGGGGGGTTGACAGCTTTCCAGGCACGCCGATACTGAAAACCCCAACGTGTGGAATCGGCTCAGCTATTACTGTATACGTCGAAGTATACAACTCATGTGCACCTTACATGGCCACTTGTCGCTCAGTCCCACCAGCCGTCCACGTTCCGGAGTCCCATCTCCATCTCGGGATCACCGTAACCTGCGATGAAGCCGTCGTGGGGTAACTGCGCGCCATTGGGGGGAGTGGTGGCAGGTGGGGATACGCCAGAGGCAACGGAGGCTGGCGCCGCGCACGACCTGCTGCAGCAGCAGCAGTCGCCCCGTCGCCCATGTTGTCGCCGCTCCCGACCGAGCAGCACTCGTACCCGCGCTGATCAATTGCGTAGTCGTTGCTGGCCACGAACGGCACAATGTGCGGCTCTTGTCCGCGACGTAGCGATGTCGGGGGCCCCTCTGGCGTCGCTGCCCGTCCGGATCCAGCCTCCGGGCGGTCGAGGACCCCAAACATGCAGTTGTCCGCGATCAGCGCGCGGTTGAAGAGCAGGTCGAGGTCGAGCGGATCGGTGACGACCATCGCGAAGGCGGCCAGGAAGTCGATGTCCACCTCGTACCGGGCGCACTTGCCGTTCGCGTTGAAGTAGAACGTGAGCTTGGCGAGCACGTCGATCTTCTGCCCGACCAGCTTCGCCACGAGCGCCTCGCTGCTCATGACGTGCGGGAAGATTTGCTGGATGGTGTCGCGCAGCACTTGGAAGCGGAAGGTACCGGTCGTGGAGACGACCACGGATTCGTCCACTGCGATGAGGTCAAAGGACTCGAGCGAGAGGCTCAGGAACTGGATAAAGGTCGAGTACATGGCGAGCTGCTGCGCCATCACCTCGGGTCCGTACAGGCCGTTGCCGACGTCCACGTGCTCGTCCATCGCACTGTACAGATAAGCCACCTGCTCGCGCTCGCTTATGGCTCGTCTCCGCCCGTCCGACACGTCAAAGCCGGATCGGAAGAGGCGGTAGAACTCGAGCGCCGTCTTGAGCAGCGAGCCGTCCGCCGAGTGGCGCTGGGCGAGCGTCTTGGTCTGCAGCAGCGCGCGCAACGTCTGCATGTCCTGGATCTCTTGCTGCAGCTGCTGCACGTCCAGCGTCAGGTTGAACTCGACCGAGCGCTCCTTGAGGACAGAGCGAAACGGGCCCCAGCCGCGTCTCTTCCCGCCGCCGGCCGCCGCCTTCTTCTTCCGCTTGCGCGGCTGCTTCGTGGGCTCATCGATGACTTGAATGCTTGCCACGGGCTGCGCGGGTCCCTGGACCCGTCCGCTGGCCCCATTCGCGACGGACGGAGAGGCCCCGTCGCTTCCCGCAGCCAACAGCGCCTGGAAGCTTGGGTCGCCACCGCTCTGCTCCATGGCGGCGTGCACTTGCAATGGTGGGTTACAGAATGGATTACAACGGGAAAGTTTCGTATGCGAATGGCGCATCGTGTAATTTACACTTTTTAGTATATAATTTGTATGATAACGAGTGATCCGTTTCTATGTGTAGGTAGTTTACAGATGAAGCCGTAGACACCACGCGCGCACAAGATTTCTCGCCAATGCTCAAGAAACCGAAGAGCCACATTACGAACAAGTGTTGCGAACAAGCTCTCTGCTCTCCATCTCCTTGACTGGCAAGGCGCCGACGGCCATGCGCAGCCACGACCCGTCTGCTCCTCCGCTCGCTGCCAGCCCCGCGCCCTCTACGCCCGCAGCAGCCGCAGCCCCAGATGAAGACAAAGACAAGCACAAGGACGGCGACGCGCTCGCGCCCGCGCAGTGGTCGCTGCCGTTCCCGGCGGTGCCTCCGCGGCGGCCCAAGAAGCGGCGCAACCGCAGCGGCTGGGGCCCGTTCCGGTCGGTCGTGCGCGAGCGCTCGGTGAACTTCAACCTGACGCTGGACGTGCAGCAGCTGCAGCAGGAGGTGCAGCACCTCGAGGCCGTGCGGAGCGCGCTGCGCCTCAAGGCGCTCAACCTGCGCCACGCGCCCGACGGGTCCCTCATGCAGACGGTGCGCGAGTACTTCCGGCTCTTCCGCCGCGGCTACTGCGTCCATGGGGACCCTCCAGGCGGCGCCAGCGCGGCCGGGCGTATCCGGGAGAGCGAGCAGCGCGCCTTCATCTTCAGCGTCATGGACGAGGCGCTCGACTGCGGCAACGGACTCTTTGGGCCGCAGGTCATGGTGGAGCAGATCACCAACTACTCGACCTTCCTGCGCTACATCTCGTTCGACCTCGACACGTTCGAGATCGTCACGGCCGAGGACTCGGTCGTCATCACGACGCACGCGACGCTGCGCTTCCAGATCCTGCGCACGACCATCGCCATGATCTTCCCGCACGTCATGGGCAACGAGGCGCTCGTGGCGCGGCTTGTCGGTCAGGAGCTCGCGCCCGTGGGAAAGATATCCTTCTACTTCAACGCCAAGGACAAGTGCGAGCGCTACACGGCCGAGCTGGACTTCGCCGCGCTCTTCTTCGTGCTGCTCGACGACCCGCGCGACGTTGACATCCTCATGGGCCGCGCACTCATTGCCGACAACTCCATGTTCGGCATTGACAAGCCTCACCAAGACGCTAGACTCCAGCCACAGCCCGTTGCCTCTCTTCTTGATGAGCGAGGGGACGGACGCGACGGGTTCTCACTTCAACAGACCAGCGACAGCGACCAGTGCCCTCGCGAGTCTTATCAACACCGAGAAGATGGCGGCGTGAGCGAAAACGCCGCTATCAATTCGCGGTATGTGGACGTTGAACGCCATCAACAGCAGTCGTGGTACGATCAACCAGATGACGAGGAGTGGGCGACTCACCGACAGATGCAGCAGGCTCCCCCGCATGCTCGTGAAAGAGCCACGCTTCACGATAGCGCTGCTAGCATCTACGACAATAGTGAGTGGGTGCGTCTACCAGCGAAGAGCTCCCGTGTAGACCTGGTGTCGATCGTCGACGAGTACTTTGCCGTCTTCTCCGCGACCTCGAGCGTGGACAATCACGGCTACATCCAGCCCATCGGGGAGGTGCGCAAGCGGGAGCAGTGGGAGTTCTTGTCGAGCTTCATCTCGAGCGACGCGCGCTGCGGCGTCCACCAGCACGTGGGGGCGCGCGGCCTGCTGCGCCAGTGGGAGACTCTGCGCGCCGTCTTCCACGTCGCGTCGTTCCGCCAGGTCGCGCCGAATACGGCCATGTACGACCCCGTGGACAACTCGTACGTGATCCGGACGGTTGGGGAGTACCGGCTGCAGTGCACGCCGCGCACGCTTGAGGTCGTTTTCCCGCGTGCCCTTCCCGAGAGCGCACTCGGGCGGATTCTCCTAACTCGACAGCTCGTCGTTGTGACCGACCTGGGGTTCCACATGCCTGCCGACAATGGCAAAGTTACACGCGTGACGGAGCGCATGGGCCTGGAAGACGCCGTCGCGAGCGTCGTGCCGGACCCCCAAGCATGCGCTGCTCTCCTCTCGCGCTCCCGCCTTACCAAGGATGGACAGCTCCCCGAGATGCTCGATTGGAGCGAAGACGATGCGGCTCCAGCACAGTTCAGCTTGCACGGGCTATGGTGAACGCGTGGCGGTAGCTCGAGTCGCCTGGCCGTTGAAGATTGAGACTATGAACCAAGATTGAACTTTCATGAACCTAGTGGTCTCTGTCTCTAGACTGGGTACTGTTCGCGACTGGCTTGCTGCCCCCCAGTGCGGACTATCGATCCGGGAAATGCCAAGACGAGCTTGTTTACACGGAGCTAATGGGTCTGAACTGCGGCGTGATCAGTTCAGCCCAACTAATTAATTTCGTCTTGGATTCCCTGCTCCGTGATCGAATACATGGCTTCGGCTTCTGGGAGGATCGGCGAGTCGATCACCTTCATCACGCGGTTCTCGCCGCGCGCTTTCTTCAGACGGAGTCTGTACCACATTGCAAGAGTATACATCGAGCGTGAGGAGGATTGCCATTCGGCGGGGCGAACTATGCAGCACAGAAGCGTTTAACGCACCGGGTGCACGATGCGTGGGCCATAATGTTGCCGCCAATGGGCTGGAGAGGGTCCTTGGCAAACATGCCAGAGTCGGGGTTCGCCGTCATCTACGCGAAGGAATGAGCGTTTAATCCAATCGACCGTGAGTATCTTTCACCGATTGCCAGTAGTGCTGAAGAGTGCACATAGTTGGAGCTCGTACCTGGTTGGTGATCACGACAGCAACCCCAAATTCGTCAGCCATCCGTGTCAACGCACGCAGGAACCTAAGCGCGGCGAGTGGAACACGACATGTCAGATAGCCATAGGCGCACACACGGCTCAAGTGACATCCATCAGCATACTTGGCCAGTTCTTGCTGCCGAGCGGCAAGCTCGCCGCGGCCGGAGTAGTCTGTCCGAAACAGCGCCGTCGCACTATCGACGATCACAAGTGCGTAGCGGGACTCGGCCATCATCGCGGATGCTTGAATAAGGAGCTGCATCTGGTGTTCCGAGTTGTATGCGCGAGCGAACGCGACGTTGTCCAGGACGCTGTCGCCTGGGGATGCACAACACCAATATTTGTTTAACCGAACGATCGCTTGTGGGTGACATCATCATAAAACATGACTTTACCGTCCAGTCCGTAGCGCTCAGCAATAGCTACCAGTCTCTGCGGGCGGAAGGTGCCTTCTGTGTCGATGAAGAGCGCTTTCCCCTCGCCCCCGCCGCGGTCCACCGGCAGCTGGCACGTCACGCAGAGCTGGTGGCATAGCTGCGTCTTTCCCGTTCGGAACTCGCCAAACAACTCCGTAATGGATCCCGTCTCGAACCCGCCTGCAATATCGCACACCGTCTTTAGGACATGCCCTACATCGAGACTTGAGAAGCGGATCGCACCTTTGAGTAGTTCATCAAGGGCGTTTGAGCCCGTTGACAGCGTGATGAGGTCCTTCCGGCTTTGCAATACGTCCGCAGCCTGTCACAAGAGTCGCAGATCGCAGGATAAAATGCACTAAGTACATGCAGCCGCAGGCAACGCAAACAGAGGAAACAGCAACACGCACCGTCGTGAAGCCCACGTTGACCATCTCGCGCGCGGCCTTGAGCATTTTCTCCGCCTTGACCTCGCTGATGCCCTTGATGGAGATCAGTTGCTTCTTGGTCGCCATGGCCACCTACAATACACACCCAAGTCGCAGCCACATTCGCCCCGTCAGCGCGTGTGGTGCCCTTCGAGGCGCTTGCCGCGGGCGACTCGTACCGCGTCCACCGTGTGCATGCCCGCCTCCTTGAGCTTGTTGATGTCTGTCGCGTTGATGCCCGACTGCTCCAGGCAGTTAATGAGCTGCGGCCCTTGCTGTGGAGGCAGTCAACGGCGTCATGAACCAAAACCTATATAGAAAGTGCGTCCAAGGCACGGCATGACTTGTTTGGAAAGGACGTCATCGACCGCTACGTACGATCTCGTGACCCTCGGCGTGGCCCAAGTCCTCCCCCTCCTCCTGGCGGTACTCCTCCTGGTACTGGTGGCCCATCATCTTGGCGGCGAGAGGCAGGCACCGGCGCGGAGCGTCCGTCGGCGGCGGTGGAGGCGCGTGGCGGCAGTAAGTTGCGGTGGTGGCGGCGGCTTTTCTCCGACTGTGGAATGGATGTCAAGCAACAAGAAGCGCGGCGTCGGTCATCCTTTCCGCCAGCACTGCACCAAAAAGACCAACACTCGCGTTTGCTATTTGCAAATGCAATTGATTCGTTTACTGTATCCACCATCTCAGTCACTCATGCATGTATTTAATGTATTTAGCGATTTGCAGGAGGTCTTACATTTTTCAAGATGTTCGCGATCGAACTTTGCCGAATTGATTTGTAAATGAGCAGAGCAAGGCACGGGGCGCGAAACGACGCCAGCCGCAGACGCCTCAAGGCATCTCCAGTGCGTGGACGGCGCGTCTCGAGCCAGGCAGTAGCGACGCGCCATGAAGGCGGCGCTGATGTGGGGCGGTTTGCTGCCGTGTCTAATGCTGGTGGGTCTGCTGTCAGCTTCGCAGCTTGTCCCGGTCGCTGGTTCCCGCCACGTTGAAGTTGCGATGGATGCCGATGCAACGCTTCTCGACGCGGACGATGCGCCACTCCGCCCCGCTCTTCACGACAACGCCAACTCTATAGAAGATACAACTGCTTCACACGAGTCGATGCGCTTTCCTGATCCGCTAGCCGGTGAGCTTGAGGCTCAACGCGTCAATCCGGATGACCAAAGCAGCGACGAGATCTACGCACTCCGAGCTGAGATCGATGCGCTCGACGACATGATCCGCCTGCAAGAAAAGAAGCTTCAAGTGCTCCAAGAGTTGCGAAACACTATCCTGGTCGCCGACGAAGGTGCGCCCTATGGTTCGACTGAGCGGTTCGATGGTCTTCGCTCCCGCGACGCGATCGAGCGCCGCCTTGACGCGGTCGAAGCCACGGACGCCGAGGACTCCTACGCTCGTGGCTTTGACGCTTACTTCGTCGAGAGAGCTGCTCTTCACGCAGCGAAAAGTGTGGCAGCCGTCAAGATGCTTCAGCTGCCGTTGACACAGGCGGTCACTCTCACTCTGGTCGCCTACACAAGCGGACGGCTCGAGTTCTACGTCTCACCCCTCGTCAAAGTACTGGAAATGGCTCTACCCGGCGAGCACCTTGGCGTGGAGTCAATTGCGCTCAATATGCACGGTCAGCAACCTTGTATGGTGGTGAAATGCGGTTCCAAGACACTGTCGACCTATGCGCTGCACCTCTCAGAGCGCACTCGCGAGGACTCAACCGCAGCCAACGCACCCGAATTGCCCCACCAATTATCATTCACGACTCCCACGTATGAGCTGCGGATAGAACAGATAGGCACTGCAGAGCTTGAGGCACGAGTCATCGATTTCACGCTGGTAGAGGGCACGGGGCGCATCGTTGCGAGCTCCGAGGACGGTCAATTGTCAGTTTTCTCCATCAACGGCTCGCGAATCGACAGCACGGACACGGGGACGAAGCGAACTCGGGCGGTGGCGTCCTTGCAGCGACGCGTGGCCTTCAGCGATGCATCCAATGTCGTCATTACAAGCATTGGAGGAGGACCCACAAGAACCGTCATCAAGTGCCATGGATCCTCCGACGCCGTCACCTCGCTCGCCTTCGATCCGCAACGAAACGACCTAATCTATGCTGGCACCGAGGCAGGAGACGTGCTCGTGTTCCGGTTCATGTGGGGGGCTGCCTTGTCGGATCAGCCAGGTTGCCAACTCATGGCCCGTGCGGCGGCGACAGCACGCAAGAGAGGGAAACAGCTCGCTCAAGTCACTGTGAAGGCAGTCAAGGGATACTTGCTGGCTGCTGGGCCTTCGGAACTCGCCGTATTCAACTTGTCGAGCGCTAGCGCAGCAGTGCCGCCGTCTCTACAGGCTGTGACCTCGCTTAAGTCAATCCTTGTCGTCGACGATGCCACCTCGGTGCTGTTCGACGTCGCTCAAGGTGCCTTCGAGTCCAACTTGGTGCTCGTGACTACCGATCGTGCGGGCCGTTCCTCGACGATTAAGCTGTTCCACAGCTTTCTCTCGAGCCCGGCGGAGCAACGCGACTTCCCGTGGGTGGTCGTAATGTACGTTGCGGTCGCCATTGTGGCGGTTCTCGTGATGCAGCTCCTCTCTAGACGCGATTCGGAGCGCCGCCAGAGTCCGTGGGATGCCCAATGCTTCAGCCAGAAACTTCCGCTCGGAGAGTACGGCGAGCAATCGGCGAGGTCGTCTTTCGTCCCTGACCGTGGGCAGAACGCATCCTTTAGTAGCCGCATCGCACAGAACAAGGGTCGGCAGAGCGGGTATGCAGTCGGGGAAGCATTCAAAGAGGCCAACTACGGCGACACGTTTGAGGAAGACGAGAGCAGAGCAACGTATCGTTCCTTGAGAGACGAGGTTCGTCAGCACCTTGCTGCATCCGGTCGAAAGCCGCGAGGGTGACCTCTCATTTCACATGCCGAGGCAACGCGGAGAAGAGGAAGTTTCATACAATGCGCTGGTATCATCTACCTAGAACGACACGTCGGCCGCCGCCGCCTTCTCTTGATAGCGGTCGTTGGTGCTCTTCACTCTAGCAATAAACGGCTCGACCAGGATTGCAGGTGGTGTGTCGCTGTCGGACTCGCGGCAAGCATCATTCAGGCCACGCGGAGCGGCAGTCGCCCCGCACATTGTCGTTCGTATGCACTCATGTGCTTCTTGAGCCACGTGTACACGCGCTCGAAGTGACGTTCTCGCTGTCGCTCCACGTCCATGCTCGTATTGGGAAGTGCGAAGCCCGCAGGAACGAAACACAGACACTGGAATTGTTGGACGGGCTCTCCAAACTCGATCAACGTCGAGCGAGCAGTGCAGTACTGCGCCAGCGTCAATCTCACGGACGCTCTTGGCGACTCACTGCCGTTGCACATACTGTCGTCTCCAGCACGGGCGAGATGAAGCGCATGCAGCGCTCAACGGGCGCTTTCAGAGCGCCTGGGGCTGGCTATTCGTCCGCTGGCGGAGAGCAAAACTGGTTGAGCGTCTTGTGATGGTTGGCCACCACGTACAAGTCGCTGACGGACACTGCCAGGCGACACGACGCCGTATGAGAAGGCCGGAAGCGCACAAGCCGGAGTGTAATAACAAAACTCGCATGGTGTTCGATGCGCAAGGTCCGAGCGTGCGTGCGGTAGTTGAACTGACGGTCACCTCCCTCCTCTCGCCCTCGCCATTGATGGTGCTAGCGGTGTCAAACACACTTTGACGCCTTTAACTCCAAATTCCACGCGGAAACACGCTCGCAATGTAAAATTATCGAGCCAAGCGCTGCTGCCGACCCGCAAATAGTCCGCGTTTGGCCCCAGAGGCCATCGAAGCGGCCGCGCACAACACAAAACGCGCTATGAGCAAGGTTGTTGTCGTCGACGCGGGCTTGCAGAGAAGTTCTATCAAATCGAATACAGCCGATGCGCACGCCAAGCGGTTCGAGACGTGGGTGCCTGTGAATTATGCCGCGCAAGACCTCAAGCGCGATGTGGCTCGTTACTGGCAGCTCGACGCGAGCAACGTCGAGCTGCACGATGCGCACGGCAACGTTCTCACCGCTTTCTCGCGCGTGGCGTCCCCCATTGGACCCAGGGGATCGACGTTGACGCTCCATAGAGTGGGGGAGACGCCAATATCGCCGTCGACAACGCCAGGAAGCGCGGTCAGAGACCCGTCGACCGATCCGTTCGCCCTTCGCGATCAGGTGTTTGACCTGTTCGTACTGCTCGCACTCCCAAACCCGCTGTGCAAGGGTCAGCTCTCGTTGACCAAGCACCAGTTCAAGCAGTTGCTCCAACGTGCAGCGCTGCTCCCAACGGCACGCAAACTCGAGTTCGATACCAATGTAGAGCTCGCGCTTAAAAGGTGCATGCCTCTGACGAAGAACGGCGAAGCTTCCGCCGCGCGTGGTGTCGTCACCTTTGACGGGTTTCTGGACGCGCTGGTGACCGTGGCGAGGCTGTTGTTCCCCCGGGTGCGGCCAGAAGAGATGGCGCTCGAGCAGCTTCTCCACCAGTTTCTGATCCCATTCTACCATGCGGAGCAGCAGCTCGGGAAGGGATGGCCACTTTGGGCAGACATTAGTGCGCTGACAACCGGCAACCGAGTCGACGAAGTCGCCCAGCGCTTCGCCAAGCCCCTTAGCGACCTAGCAGAGACCTACTGCGCTGCACTATCGAGCACGACTCGCGGGAAAAAGAGCCTTACCTTCCATGAGTTCCGACGATTCATCGGCGAGATCAAGCCCAAGGAGCTTCACGTGCCATCCGACGAGCTGAGCAAGATCTTTCTCCGCTTCTTCCGGCTCGGGGAATCAACGAGGAGCGGCAACGTCGCGATGCCCAGCATGGTCGAGCGCATGGGCGCTAGCGGCGCCTGGGACGACGATAAAGACGTCCACTTGGTGCTCCCATGCAAGGCCATCGTGGCGCCTCTCCATGCTGTTGCGTGGCTACTGATGGCTCAACTCGCCCAAACCAAGAACTTGTCGTTGTTTAGCAGTCAAAGTCAGGAAACTGGCGGGTCTAACAGTCGGTTTCCTTCGGGGAAGATGCGCGCGCGGGTGCTCAAGGCCTTGCTCCACCACATTGCGCTGCACTTGAGAGACAGAGGGAGCGTGTTCAGCGTCAAGAATGCCGCGCACTCCCTCGCGCGGCAACGGTTCCTCATCGAGTTCGAGCGGATGCACCGCGAGGACGGTCTAGAAGACTACCAAGACGAGGTTATTCAGGCCATCCAACAGCAGCAGCCACGTCAGCAAACCCAAGCAAAGAAGCGCAATCAACCACCCGACCACATAACTCCGGCATCCGTCTTGCCCGAGTCACCTGGCGTTCATAATGCTGCTTCTATTGAAGCATACAATGCGCTCGCGTTCCTGGACGAAGCGACGACGCTGGTCGCGGAGATCGACTACAATGCCGAGCCCAAGTCGACTTCAAGTTATTCGTCCGTAGCTGCACCCGATCCATCCAGCGACCTCGATCTCAGTCGCCAACGCAGCGAGCAGGATCTGCACAATCTACTAGACGCATGCAGTGAAGCCGACGAGATGTATGCCTCCCTTACCGGCGAGCTGCTGCGATTCGTGGCGGAGAAGCGCGAACTCGAAGGCGCCAGCATGGTCGAGGCAATGCTCGACACGTGGTCCGCCGCCGGGGAAAAGTACGCTCATGTGGTCGCGCAGCTGCAGGCCTCGAGCAAAGCGGCCGCCGTTCCTCGCCGCGCCGACGTACTCTCTCGCTGGGGCATGTCACTCGAGGTGTTCGCGACCCAAGTTCTCAGGCACACGACGACCGTGTACGAGTACGAGGCGCTCTTCGGAGTCACGAACCCACGCGTGTTCAGCGCCGCGGCCGAGCTGTGGCGCGACATTTTGTCGCTCTTTGGCGCAGACCTGGCCATGGAGTCGCTCTCGCTCGCCTCCGCCAAGCTCTCGCAGGCGGCGGACGCGCTCCACGCTCTGCTTGGCGGCGACACGTACTGCGCCTCGGACCCGACCTCGTTGTCCGACGAAGAGTGCGATGAAGACAGCGACAGTTGCGACGATGAGGAGCATCAGGGCTGCCGAGGGGCCAGTGCGTGCTACGAGAAGTACCTCGCCTGCGTCTTCCACCGCGCAAACTGCTTGACTCTGTATGGGGACTTGCTGGCGCACGGCAAGCCAGTGGACGTGGACTGCCAGCTTGGCTGCACGCTAGAGGGGGAGGGGGAGACGCTATTGTCAGCCAAAGAGAGCTCGACCCCGCCGTCAACGTTCTTCACGAGCAGCCAAGTGCTTGACAAGGCGTCAAGCTGCGGCGCGTTCTACAACGAGGCGCGCAAAATGTATGCCTTCCTGCTCGGTCACTTGGGGAGCCGCGTGGTGAATGGAGGCGGAGGGCCAAGACACTCACTACATCGAAACGCCGCCGCCGTGGAGTTCAAGTTGGCCGCGCTGGTCCCTCGCGGCTGCGTTGTGGAGAGGCTTTTGCTCGAGTCTGCTCTGGCGAACGCCGTCGCTGCATGCAACAGCTTTGAAGACCACAATGAGGACAAATCAATACGTGGCGACCGAGTAGTGAGCTACGTCCGAGCCATCATCTTGGTGCGCCAGTCCTTCTTCCAAACGGATATAAGCTCGTCGGAGCACGCAAGTGCTCCTGAAAAAGACGCGCGGTCGACCCGCAGAGGCGAGGAGCACATCGCGCCCTTCTACCGGTTCATCCTCGCCGCCGCCTTCCGCGAGTCTGACTCGGAGACGACTGGGAGGCTGGACAAGGCGCAGCTCAGCGCGTTCAACAGGTTCGTCAATCGCGGAGGCGACGTCTCGGAGGCTACAATGGGCTGGCTGCTCGAGAATTTCGACAGCGAGTGCGGCGGCTTGACGGAACGAGGGTTCCTCTGCTACTTTTGCTGGCTCGCCGAAGCAGGTAGGCATCGGCAACCGGTCGACAACTGCAACGGGTTGCACTTTGACCCGTGAAGTATGTGGGTGACAATGTCGTACAGATCCGATCGCGTTCAGCGAGATCCTCCAGCTGCTGACGTCAAAGTACACCGACACGCACAAGGCCGCCATTTCTCCTTCCGCCAGCTTTCCTCCGCGAGCGCTACAGCGAGCGACCAGTCTCCGCCCAAAGGTACTGCCAAAGGCGCTCTCTCTATGGACCGTCGAGCGTGAAGAGGGCGCTGGCCGCTCCCGGTTCGGTTCCCAGGCGCTCGCGGACAGTCTCGCCCGCCCAGCACGCATTCTGAGCGACGGAGCGCTGCAGAAGCACTTGCTGAGCGTCGCCGACAGCGTGCTCGTCCTCAGCGGCAAGCTCCACCACGACGCGCTCAGCAAGCTCTGTTCCACGCGGTCGCCGTCCGAGATCCGACTCGAGCCCGAGGTGGTCGAGACGCTGCCCTCGCGAGCCAAAGTACCCGAGGAGCTGTCCAAGTTCTGCTTCCCGGACGCTGTGTTCCTGGCTAGCGAGTGGTCGCCGCCCCGCCACTTTGACGTCGTCCTCACCGGTGGGTTGGGGGTCTATCACACGCCTTCGGCAAATGGCTGGCTTACGCTACTCGTGCCTTTCGAACGTGGTCACCTGCAGACATCAAGGGCTCCATGCTGTACGCGTCGTGTCTGCACTTCGTGGAGGAGCGCGACCCGATGGAAGTGCTCGCGCTCCTCTCGTCGGTGGACCAGCGCGGCGGCAAGACGGCCGACCTGCCGCCGTGGATCAGCCTCAAGGACATCCAGCAGGGCCGCTCCAAGTGGCGCTACTTCCTCCCCGTGTGCGTCTGCGTCCTCTCGTCCGTGCCGCTCTTCAGGACCTTCCGCTCGTTCCTAGTGCACGCGTATCGGCTCTTGAGCTCTCGAGCGGAGGCGGCGGCCTCGACCCGCCGAGAAACCCCCGAAGAGCTGGCGTTCAACCTGCTGGAGCAGATCCGGCTGCCGCTCGAGCCGGGCGCACAGACCGCCGTCAAGCTCGGCGACCAGCCGCGTCTGATTCCAGCGTTGGCTCCTGGCTCGCCTTTGTTTTACCCGACCGAGGTCGAGTTTTTGATCCTGTTCCAGTGCCTGAGCGCTGACCACGTTGTCAAGGTGAGTGCGTCGCTGGGAGAGACAGGAGGGAGTGGTGCTAACTCCTTGGACGCTCCCCTGCAGGTCTACGGCTTCCTGCTGACGGAGAAGAAGGTGGTGCTGTGCGCCCGCAACAAGGCCGTGCTCACCCACGTGGCCGAGACCTTCCGCGCGCTGCTGCACCCGTTCGAGTTCCAGCACGTCTACATCCCGCTGCTCCCGATCGTACGTCTGCATCTGCACTCTCCCCGCCAGAGCGTGTCGCACCACCTCATGCAGCAACGAATCGCTAACAATGCATGCGCGCCAGTCGCTGCTGGACTTCGTCATGGCCCCCGTGCCTTTCTTCATGGGCATCGGCGCGGACGTGGCCGCGACCAACCTCGGCTCCGAGGGCGTCGTGGTCGTCGACCTGGACGCCAATGACGTCCGCGTGCCGGCAGGCGAGCCCATGCCATTGCTCCCGGACGCCAGGGCTAAGAAACTCGTCAGCGCGTTGCGCAAGATCACCGCCTCGACACATGCGTGGGTGGCTCCGCCTGGAAGCAACCCGCTCGGTCAACAGACCAAGGACACCTTCGGGTCACTAGAAGGTCCGCAGTTGAGCCCGTTGCCACGCAACTACTCGCCGGAGCAACCGACGGACGCCGAGGTGATCGCGCTCGCCCAGGAACACGACGAACTGGCCGACAGATGGGCCGAAATCCAGGGCGTGTTCGCCGCTTTCGCCACTCGGCTCATCAAGGACGTGCGCAAGTTCTGCACCCGGCCGGCGCCGCTTCCGAGTGGGAGCAGTCCCAATGCGGGGTCGAGCGGCGGAGCCCCGGCCTCGAGCAGCGCAGTCGACTTCGACAAGCGAGGCTTCCTGGTCATGCACCAGAGCATGCGCGACTTCTGCTCGCACCTCTTCCAGACGCAGCTCTTCCAGCGCTTCCTCGACAACTTTGACGCCGTCGCGTGCGTGCCTCTGTCTGGAATGGTGAAGTAACGAGTCGTTTACTACGAAGAGCCTCACACACATATTCTTTGGCTCTGACAGCAACCAGCTCAACTTACCCGACGCCGACCAGAACTGGCGAGGCGTGCGCTCCATCTCGTCGCTACGACGCCACCTGGCGGACTCGAGCGGCTCTGCTTTCGAAGACCCAGCGGCTAGACAGCAACTGCGGTTGGTCGCGCGCGCTTCGCTTCCGCCGCTCCAACGTCTCAAGACGGACGCTGGCGGCTCCTCTGGCGGCCGACGCTTTGATACGGCTCGGTACGAGGCGCTTTGTGCGGACGAAGGGGCTCAAACAACGCCCAGCAGCAGCAGCAGCAGCAGCAGCAGCAGCAGCAGCAGCAGCAGCAGCAGTAGCAGCAGCAGCAGCAGCAGCTGCCCATCACTGGTGCACGCGCACGAGTCACCACAGCGAAAGATACCGGAGAGCAGCGTGTCCGGGTCGTCCATAAACCTGACCGACTCGTTCCTCGTCCTAGAAAGCGCCTCCAGTCGGTCGAGCTTGGTCAGCGAAGCGCGGCGGAGGCTGACCGAAAAGCGGACGCGCCACTCCGCCACTACCCGAGCGCGAGCCTAAGGAAGGCAGGCAAGTAGTGGGTACGACCCTCGTTAGGCATCGTCAGCAGTTGAAACATGACCACGTGGACCGCGAATTGCCCCCGATCGCCAACGTTCGATACTGCGGCGGCCGGAAGCGTATTGTTCGTTAGTTCCTGAATCGCGACACTTGAGTAGCCCCAGTGGCGACGTGGCGAGTGTGTGTCCGACCCACTACTGCGCATCCCAACGACTCCGTCTCACTGCGTCTTGGCCTTGTCGAAGGCCTTCTGCTCGTACTTTTCGATCTTGCTCTTAAATAGCGTGGGCAGCAGCGCGACGAACTGGAGCGCGAAGAGGATGGCGAAGTTGACGGCGTTGCTGCCGCCCGCGGCGCCGTCCGCCGACGACGCGGCGCTGTTGAGCGTCGCGCCCGTCGAAATGTGCAAGAAGTTGGCCGGCAGCAGACCTGAGAGGGTGGATTTGGGCGCTCTAGTTAGCACCAATCCACTCGAGCGCTAGGGTCCCAAGGGCGCGGGCAGCAGTGCGTACCGATAAAGGTGGCGAGGCAGAAGTACTTGAACTTGACGTCGACGAGCGGGCACGCAATGTTGACGAACCAGTTGGGCAGCAGCGGCGTGATGCGCAGGAAGAGCAGGTAGTAGAAGAGGTTCCCCTGGTTCTGGGCGATCTGTCCAATGGCCGGCCGGGCACACGGTCAGTCAGCACCACATCCACACCTTCTCCAGCCCTCTATTCTACTCCGTGAGCAGCTACCTTGTCCTTGAAGCGCTTGATCATGGAGGCGAAGAGGCGGTTGAAGAGCCCGCGGCCGAGGCAGAAGGACATGAGGAAGCAGAGCGAGGCGCCTGTGGTGGCGCAGAAGGCCACGAGCAGCTGCGCCTCCCAGAAGGGGTAGATGGCGCCCGAGAGGATGCTGAGCACGATGGGCCCCGGGATGGCGAACGCCTGCAGCGCGATGTACACGATGCAGAAGCTGGCGAGCACAAAGTCTGCGTGGTGCGCCTTGTACTTGCCGGCGCACTGCCACAGGCCCTGCACCGTGCCCATCTTGTCGTTGCGCCCGTTCAGCCACGTGGGCAGCACGCCGCGCACCACGTACGACAGCGAGATGCCCTCGCACTCGGCGCTGTACGCCATGCCATATACAAGGCGCGCTCGTTAGTCGCCCAGACGGCTGTACGCCGTTCGTTGGGAGGGCCAGGGATGGCGAGACGTACAAGTGGGCGTCTGGCGCGTTCTGGAAGAAGAAGTAGACGCCGGAGGCCGCGGCGCATGCCACGAGCAGCAGCAGCAGCGCCTGGCGCACGAACGGGGCCGAGTCGCTCGCCATGGGGACGCCTGGAGCGGGGGCGCGAGCAGGAGGAAGAGCCGCGAGCGGGCGGGCGGGCGCGGCAATGAGGAAGCTGGCAATGAGCGCCACGTCCGTCGGGTATACTTTTGGGGTTTGTTTCGATTTGGGTTTAATACAAAATGCGATAATTTGTCCAATCCAAAGTCTGCGTAAACCGAATATGCAGAACATAACCACCAATCAACGCGCTGTATGGAGATCCTCACCAGCAGCCACCACATGCGTGCGCAATCGATCGAGTAGCTCCGCTTGGTACACGTTCAGTATTGACTGTGAAGTGCGTCAACACTATCGTCACTTGCCGACGGCGCCGAGAACCCAGACGCGGTAGTTGTTATACAGCCGTAAACGCCGAGCGACCGGAACCAACAGGCCCCGCAGCCAGCTCCTCCCCCCCGCGCCATGGCGAGCTACACGGCCCTCTCGGCCGGCGAGGACGGCGTCGACCGCGACGACGCGGCGGCGTTCCACGCGCGCAAGGCGAGCCGCCAGCGGCCCGTCGAGTGGACGGGCGTGCGCTACGTGGCGTACGGCGTCGGGCACGTGCTCAACGACATGTGCGCCTCCACGTGGTTCTCGTACCTGCTCGTGTTCCTGCGGCAGGTGGCGCAGCTGTCGCCCGTCGACTCGGCCATCGTCATGTTCTCGGGCCAGATCGCGGACGGCGTCGCCACGCCGCTCGTCGGCGTGCTCTCGGACCGCTCGCCGGGGCTCCCGGCCATCGGCCTCGGCCGGCGCAAGACGTGGCTCGCGGGCGGCGCGCTGCTCGTGGTCGTGTGCTTCTTCTTCGTGTTCGCCGAGTCGGCGCCGCACTGGTTCTCGTCCGACCCCAGCCGCGCCGTCATGCTCGTCTACTACAGCGCGGCCGCCAGCCTGTTCAACGTCGGCTGGGCCGCCGTCCAGGTCTCGCACATGGCCATGGTGCGCTTGCTAGATCGTTGGGTGCGTGCGCTTTCGCCACGTGCGTGCCGTGCTAAGTAAGCATTCCCGCGTGGACGTGATGTGACGCCCCAGGTGCCCGAGCTGTCGACGGACGACAACGTGCGCTGCGTGCTCAACTCGACGCGCTACGCGTTCACCATCCTGTCCAACGTGCTGGTGTTCTGCGTCTTCTTCGTGCTGCTGCGGGTGGTCAAGCCGTACAGCGTGCCGGACCAAGAGAAGTTCTCGCTGCTCGCGTACACCTCGCTGCTCGTGGGCGGCGCGTGCATCGTTTTGTTCCTCGCCGGGACTCCCGAGAAGCTGTCGGTGTCCAAGATGGACCGACGGGACAGCGCGATCGCCATTGTCAGCAGCCCGTCCATGGCCGACAGCCACGAGCGCGGACCCAACGCGCTGCCCTTTGAGGCGGATCTCGAGGTCCACGACCACGTCGTGCCGGTGACCAAGTCGAGCAAGCGCATGACGTGGGATGCGTGGTTCGGCGTCGGCATGTTCTACGAGGTCGGCATCGTATACATGTGCACGCGGCTGGTGGTGAACGTCACGCAGGTCTTCATCTCGTTCTACCTGATCGTGACCCTCGAGATGTCGGCGACGTCCATCGCCATCGTACCGCTGCTCGTCTACGTCTCGGGTTTCCTCGCGACCTTCTTCCTGCGGTACTTGAACGAGGTGCTCGGCCGCTCCGGGTCGTTCGGGCTCGGCTGCGTCTTGATCGTCTTCTCGCTCGCCTTCTCGTACGTGCTGACGCCGTCGACGGCGACGTGGATCTACGTCTTCTCGGCCATCCTCGGCGCCGGCAACTCCATCATCATGGTGACGTCCGTGTGTCTTGAAGGCGACCTGATCGGCAGCAACGTCGAGAGCGGCGCGTTTGTCTACGGCGCCATGAGCTTCACGGACAAGATCTCGAACGGCATCGCGATCCTCCTGATCCAGAACGAGCGCGAGAAGCTCCAGCAGTCGCCCGTGGAAGACGCCGAGTTCCTGCGCCAAGTGTACTGCATCCTGCCGTCCATCACCGCCATTGTCGGGCTCCTGACCGTCGTCTACATGAGCTACTGCAGCGCGACGCCCAAGCGGCGTGGCCTGAGCAGCAGCCCGTCCGAGGAGATCAAAGCCCAGCTGCTTGCCGAAGACGATCGCCGCGAGCTGTATGGATCGGCGTGATCCTCTCGAGCGAGGCGCCCGGCTAGAGATGCCACGCAGACCTGGCTACTGGGTGCTCAAGGGACCCATGACTGGCGAACCAGAAGCCCACGGACAGGTCAGCGCCGCTCCTCCGCCGGATCAGTATCACCAGGTGATCCACTTCGCCCGTGTCGTCGGATGGGACGCTGCGACATTTGTAGTTGAAGCTGTCAACTCGATCTGCACCTTTGTCAATCCACAATGCAAAGGCCCAGAGCGAGTCCCAGTCGTGTCCGAGGCATAGATGCCGTCCATTTGAGGTGATCGCCGGGTAAGAGATGCATCGGTACCGTGTATTACATTGCAGGTATTGCACGTTACGCGTCGACCAAAGGCAGAGGCAAGTCCACCATATCACAAGCGATCTGACGTATAAATCCTGAGTGAGCGGCTCAAGTTCTGTATCGTAGCTCGCGTCGGCCTTGCGAGCGGTTTGCTTGCGCTCTCTGTGAGCATACACAGCGATGAAATGAGGAAACAGGGAAATGGACGGCGACGCTACATACTGTATGCCTTATACAACGATATAATCTCGGCATCTTTGATGTTCTGTAGCCCTTTACATCCTCATCTACAATCACTTCACATCTTCATCTACAATCCCGACAACACCAGACATGGCTACACATGAGCTACCAAATTTTGGCAAAATGGGGTTAATCGAAATGACTCAGCATTACTACTACAGATGTATAAGCTAATTTACCCGATTAGAACTGTCATTAGCTTTTCTATCGCTACCGCCCAAAAACTAACGTCACAGATCATCCCAATTATTATACGCATCCGGATATATTTGTGGTGCCCATTTCAACGGATGAAGCAGGCGACGTAGCAGCGCCCTCTAGCTGAAAGAAAATGAGCGCCGCTGCACGCCACCACACTCGATGTTGAGGCCTCGACTCTCCCAGGCGCGGTGTACAATATAGGTTTCAGACTATCGGTAGTGTTGACAGTTTCGAGTGCATGTTCATCGTGGGCCATGAAAATCAGTGTTCGGAATCAAATCATACACCTTGTATACTCCAATCTGGCAAAATAGTAGCAGACAAAGGCATAAAGGAAACTTGAACGATGTATCGCTTTGCGATGGATTTTTTAGTTGGTCGAAGTCTCCCTGGATTTTCCATCCATTCTCAAAATATTTTCACGGTTGATGAACACCCATAATTACCCGCAACAAACGGAAAATCCGGCAGATTATAGAGTCCGCTACGCATTGCACCGTGCGCATTGCATTCGTTGCGCACACCAAACGGGCTCCAGGCTCGGCTCTGGAGCCTTGTGGAGGCGCTTCCCGTCTCCTGTCGGCGACGCAAGCGCGCGCACCAAGGGACACAAAGCGTAAAACGGCGAGAGTAGCCGGATACAAAATTTGTATCCTCTATCGCTACTTCCGCCCTGGCCCATCCCGGAAAAGGCAACAGAGGGCCACCGTGCGCATCGATTCTCGCCAGGCAAAGACCGAAGCGCCTGTGCCTGCCGCGGCCATGCGCACGGTCCACCGTCTTCGTTGAGGAGGAAGCGTCACGGGCGTGCCATACTGTACGTCGCTACCCGTAGTCATGGGCCTCTGCTGCCGCTGACACGGGCGGCGCCGCCCAACGTGCGAGGAGGCATGGAGTATTATTCGATTGGAGCCGCCGAGCACAATACAGGAAACCAACCAACTGCAATCCCCAGTACACCACCGAGTCTACAGCACAATGGCCAACCATACCGACAGCAACAACAGCAACAGCAGCAGCAACCCCGCGGTGGCGACGTGCCTGTACCCGAGCAAGCGGTGCGAGAACCCGCGCGTGGTCAAGCGCAACGGCGAGCTGCACAAGCTGTGCGAGTTCCACCGGCAGAAGGCCAACTTCAACCAGCGGCGCCTCGAGTACAAGCGCAAAGTGGACAAGGTGGCCGACATCCCCGACTTCACGCCCTCGCAGCCGCTGTGCGACGAGCAGTTCATGGCGCTGCGGGCCATCCTCCCGCGCGTGCCCTGCCCGCCCAACACCAACACGACGCCCATGGACAACCTGCTGCCCGTCGACCTGGACGAGGAGGACATCCGGATCCTCGAAGAGCTCGTCAGCACCTTCACGGACGACGACGACGTGTCGGAGGACGGCGCTTGGGGGACGTGAGCGCTGTCGAGAGGCGGCGGCAAGCGAAGCGCTCCAAAATGACCAACAAGTGGACTACAAATTGACCGCAGCAGGTGACGCGGTATCAAAACAGACGTGTATTTGCATCGAGAGCGCCTGCCCGTGGGCGCTCCAACGTCCGTCGAACTGCTAAATGCTACTCCCATCTTCGTCTCGTCATTTCCTCCTTCGTCCCCACCTCAGATGGACATGCGCGTGTCAGAGGCCGCCTCTCGGCAGCGGAACGTGGTAGCCATGTTGCCCAGCTCGGCCTCCTCCAGCGTGAGCGGCGGCAGGTCAATGTCGGTCTCGGACAGGAACTCATCCAGGAAGTGCATGTCCACCTCGTCCAGGCCGTCCCTGCCGGGCGACGGAAGGTCCGCCGCCGACAGGTTGGGCAGCGAGAACCGCTGCGACCGCGACCGCTCCTCACCCCTGTGTGGCGGTCGGGGCTGCACATTGAGCTGGACGCGCTGGCGCGTGTGGACTTGCTGCGGCTGCTGCTGCTGCTGCGTCTGCGTCTGCGTCTGCGTCTGCGTCTGCGTCTGCGTCTGCGTCTGCGTCTGCGGCTGCGGCTGCGGCTCGCGCGCTCGATGCGGCATGATGCGCTCGCGCTTGTGCAGCTGGTGCGGCGCCGTGTTGGAGAAGACCTGTCCGCGCTCCCGCTCGACCGGCGTCACGTCGTGGCTGCTCATGGAGTTGTTGCGCATGCGTCGTCGCTGCTCAAGCCGCCGCTGGTTCACGTTAGCCTTCATGCGGTGGTACTCGCACAGGCGGTGCAGCTCGCCGTTGCGCTTGAGCACGCGCGGGTTCTGGCACCGCTTGCTCGGGTAGCAGCAGCGCTGCTTCTCGCGCACCCCGAACGACTGCGCCATGAAGGCGGCCGAGTACCGGTAGAAGGCGGCGGCGCTGGCCGGGAACTGCGCGAAGTTGGCGTTCATGGCGCACTCGATGGGATGTGGCGTCGGGATAATACGCGAGTGCTCTGGGCGAGGCGGATCCTCTAATGACGTGGGCGACGGCAAAGCGCGCTGCCAGTCTCCACGGCATGGGCTCCGACGGCGACGCATCCCAGGGCAAGGGAAGAAAGAGAGGCGTGTGATCGGATGTGTTCCGCAACACCGCACTCACCAAACTGTCTGTCTATGCGTAGGTGCCGCAGCCACACGTGCTGCGTGGGGAGACTAGTAGCCGCTTCCGCCACTGACGTATGGCTGGAGCGCTCGCGTGAGGCAAGTCGCTGGTCGGCGAAGAGGCCAGCGCAGGCCCGAGCGCGCCCCACGATTATTTGCGTCACGTGGTCGAGCGTAGCACTCGACCACTGGACCCGGGGGTGTTCTCAAGCCTTATGGCATTGGCGAAATGAAGCGTCAAGTATCTGGTGTGTGCCTTCAGGCGTTCGGGGCCGCTCCGTGACTTACTTCCTCCATTGTGAAGGACTGTGCGAGCGAGTGAGAGCGAGCGCCAGCGGTTCAGACAGCTCCTCAGATTTGGCTTGCTCGGAAGAAGCCCCGGGCACATTACGTTTCGGAACTTTTTGCGTCGGTTCAGTTGCCTTAGAAGGCCCCTAATCGGCATGATGCGCTGGCGACGTGGGCAGAGAGAGGACGAGCCGCTTGCGTGGCGCGCAGACGCATGCGTCGTCGCCTCTTCTATTGTCGGCGCGCTAGTGTCACGACAGTGCTGTCTGGGCGGGGATCTGGTCGCAGGCATCGGTCGGCCCGTCGCCCTGCGACGGAGCAAACTACTGAGTGTTTGCGATGGTTTCTGTTCAAAATCTCGGTCGGACTTGTCGGCGCCTTTTGGTAGAATAGAGCGAGCGAGTGCCGAGTCGACTTACGCCCGACAAGCTTCTCGGCGCTTCAATGCGAGTGGATGATTCGCCTGTCCCCATTGGTTTTAGGGCGGAGAGAACACGAGTGACGTCGCAAGAGGGCGGAGTGCACCAAAAGATGGAAGGCGGGCTCGCCTGGCGCCGGTTTACGAAGAAAAGTTGTGTGCCTGTCTGCAGGTCGCAAACTACTAGTAGTGGTGAATTGAGGAATAAGGCGCGTGCATGCATAGTGTCCAAGCGACACTATGAAGCGCAGTTCGCGGACAGTATCGAAGGAGGTCGTCTCCAGACCATCGCGATGGACAGTCAGTGGCCAGCCACGGCTTTGGCCGAGCAATTGGCGCCTTCCAATGAATCAAGCTGACTCTGGACGCATCCTCTCTGGATTTGTTGGTGACGACTGTTGTAACTGCAGCATTGCGGACACCACGGCACGCTGCTGCGCCTTGAGTGGCAATGCCATTCAGAAGGACCGATATACTTGTCAAATCATCTACAGTACCGTATTGTAAATAGTGTACCCACTGTAACAGGTTGCAGCTTCCAGGTGCCACTTCAATGTGTCCTCGTGTAGAAGGATGCTGGCGGTGGGTTACGCCTACCACGAGCCGATGGTTACGAGCAATGTCAGCGAAGCGTACGGACTCCGCGATGGACTCACCGACATCAAGAAACACTCCAGCCGCGCCCAGATCTCCCTGGAGGTGGTCGGTGTCAGCCAGCTCCACATCGGGGCGTTTCATGGACTCAACACCATCAGAGCGCCGCAACTACCGTCAATCATGGCGCAGATTCGAGCATCCATTGAAAGCTTACCGGTCCACGCAATGAACGCATGTCCGTAGGTGGTTCAACTCGGCGGCGGATCAGCTGGCGAACCTCTCCATGGATGCGAACTCGACAGGTACCTTCAAGATCGACGTCTGGAATGCCCCCACCTGACCGTCTTCTTCACATGTATGGTTTTCTCACCCAAGATCACGACCACTCAGCGACCAACACCGCGGAACCAGTCGCTTTTCAACACATGCGTACGGACGGAGTATTAACTGATCGGTCTTCATCCCCCCACACACCGTTCAATATGTCCATGTTCAGCATGCAGACGTGGTCTATTGTATTAATCAAGGACCAGCCAAGTTCGCCGCCACGAAGCGGTCGTCCTCCTCGTCAAAGTCGAGCAGGTCGTGCTGCTTGAGGAAGTCCTCGACCAGCTGCAGGTCCTCGTCGTCGAGGGTGTAGTCTTCGACCGGCGTGGTGGGGTGATGCAGCTGGTACTGTTTGAGCTGATTCAGCTGCGCCAGCGTCTGGCTGCGCTGCTCGTCGCTCATCTCGAACTGCAGCTGGTGCTCGAGCTGTCGGCGCTTCTCGAGCCGTCGCTGGTTGAAGTTGGCCTTCCTCCGGTGGAACTCACAGAAGCGATGCAGCTGGCCGTTGCGCTTGACCACGCGCGGATTCTCGCAGTACTTGCTGGGGTAGCAGCAGCGCTGCGCGTCGGTGAGGCCCTGGGCAGTCGCTTTGTCGCTGGCGGGCATGGTGGCTGTGTGTCTTTGTATGAATATCCTGTGTGATGTTGTGGTAGCTGCTGTGCTGTGCAGGCAGAATTGGAAAGTGGTTGATGGCGGGACGGACATTGGCTCAGGTTCCGCCGACCATCAAGGCGGCCCGCCTCCTCCTCCTGCATGACGGCGGACCATATGGACTCGCATGAATCAAATGAAGAGCAAGTCGCTGATATCACCCGCACCCATGTTGATTCGGCGAGCCAATTGGTTCACTTGGTGCTCCATGGCGCACCAAACGACGCGATGAAGCTT